>BSBM01000074.1:10820000-11070000 GCA_027924585.1 Larix kaempferi | reverse complement strand
TTGTACATTTTTCATTTTTGAGAGATGTCATTATAGAACATGTATACGTTTCTAATGATTTGTTTTTTTTTATTTTTTGATTGCAGTGACGACCATGGATGCACATTTAGACATCCAAAGAGAAATTGAGAGGCTCAAAGAAATTTGAGCCACAATAACTATTGTTGATGATATGCATCGTATGCTTGCATCCAATTTGGATGCAATGATTGATCCGGATCTTGGGAGCTGAGAACCGGAATGCTTGAATGCCGAGAGAGGAGGAGATTAAGCATGCAAATCTGTCATAAAATTCACATGAAAACCCTAATATTGCATAAGAATAAGCATGAACAAAAACATATGAAGTCAATGGGAGGTGAGGCTCAAAGAGGAGCCCCACCTATGAAACTAATTACCAATAAGTCACTCAATTCTAATTAATCTCACAATGAACAATAGAAAATAGGAGAGAAACCAAATGAGTAACTTGCTATTATGAGAAGGCTTGCTAGGCCTTTATATAGCATTATTACAATGTGTCTTGAGACCATACCATGGGCCAAAACTATGTGCTACCAAATACCATGGATGAGAGAGGGTGGCCTCTCAATTTAATATTTTTATGGCTTATACATCCAAATTTAGACCATATGGCCCCTAAAATTCGGATCATTCCTCCCCCCTTAGAAAATGATGGTCCCCATCATTTCATGCTAAAAAGACACCCATGATTACAATGTGCTAGTTACCAATGAAGAGAAGGGTTTTGTGTGGTTGACCCATAACCATGGGTTTTGAGAGGTTGACCCATAACCGTGGGTTTTTCAAGGGTGACCCATAACCATGATGGCAATGACAAGCTTGATTCCAATGAAGAGAAGAGTTTTGTGTGGTTGACTCAAAACCATGGGTTTTGTGTGGTTGACCCATAACCATGGTGGCAATGACAAGCTTGTTTCCACTGAAGATAAGGGTTTTGTGTGGTTAACCCATAACCATGGGTTTTGTGTGGTTGACCCACAACAATGATTACAATACATAACTATGGGTTTTGTGTGGTTAACCCATAACCATGGGTTTTGTGTGGTTGACCCATAACCGTGATTACATTAAGATTTTTAAAAAATCGAAAATTCATGATCTTTGGTGTAGTTGATGTCATGCTGCAAATCCATTCATATCTTCTGATGCATGTATTGAAATTGAATTTTATTGAATACCCATTTGAGATCTCGAAGAGATCTTTCCATCCATATAACATATTTGCTTTGGGGTGGCCCAAAGATTGAGAAAATGTTTGTTGATGTTTAAGAGATGCGCGCACACTATTTTACAAACATATGTTGCTTCAGTCGATGATATCTCTCAAAACAGAAAACCAAATGGAAATCCATTGATGTCATGCTGCAAATCCATTCATATCTTCTGATGCATGTATTGAAATTGAATTTTATTGAATACCCATTTGAGATCTCGAAGAGATCTTTCCATCCATATAACATATTTGCTTTGGGGTGGCCCAAAGATTGAGAAAATGTTTGTTGATGTTTAAGAGATGCGCGCACACTATTTTACAAACATATGTTGCTTCAGTCGATGATATCTCTCAAAACAGAAAACCAAATGGAAAAACACGAAATACCCATTTTAGCTGACAGAAAGAGCTTTCCAATGAGCCATGGTAGAGCCTCAAAGACATTTTGTGGAGTCTGTAGCACTTGTTTAAAGTTGTTGTACATCCGGTCGCATTGTGTACAAATATGTACTACTTCAAACAAACATATCTCACAAACCGGGAAACGAAATGAAATTCTGTGAAATACCCATTTTAGATGACGGAAAGAGATTTACAATGAGCTATGGAAAAGCCTTTGAGACATTCTGTGGATTCTGTAGCACTTGTTTAAAGTTGTTGTACGTCCGACAGCATTATGCACAAACACATGCTACTTCAAACAAACATATCTCACAAACCAGGAAACGAAAGGAAATTCCGTGAAATACCCATTTGAGCTGGCGGAAATACCTTTCTGATGAGCTATGATAGAGCCTCTAAAACATTATGTGAATTCCATGGAACATGTTCAAAGTTTTCTGAATGTGAGAGTGTTGAGTATAGAGATGCCAAGAGTTTGTAAAGAAGCATGGGTTGTTGTAGAGGTTGTGGAACCTCTGTTGAACCCGCATAATGCTTCAAAATCTTGTCCCGATGGAGAGCGTACCCGCTATGATACCACTGATATGGATCTTGGGAGCTGAGAACCGGAATGCTTGAATGCCGAGAGAGGAGGAGATTAAGCATGCAAATCTGTCATAAAATTCACATGAAAACCCTAATATTGCATGAGAATAAGCATGAACAAAAACATATGAAGTAAATGGGAGGTGAGGCTCAAAGAGGAGCCCCACCTCTGAAACTAATTACCAATAAGTCACTCAATTCTAATTAATCTCACAATGAACAATAGAAAATAGGACATAAACCAAATGAGTAACTTGTTATTATGAGAAGGCTTGCTAGGCCTTTATATAGCATTATTACAATGTGTCTTGAGACCATACCATGGGCCAAAACTATGTGCTACCAAATACCATGGATGAGAGAGGGTGGCCTCTCAATTTAATACTTTTATGGCTTATACATCCGAATTTAGACCATATGGCCCCTAAAATTCAGATCAATGATAGAGACCTTTAGTAGGTCTAATGGTGCACTGCAAGATATTGCGACATGCAGAGAAAGAAAGAGGCAACAATATGCTGATGGAATTAGCTACAAAGAAGTTAAGAAGTTGAAAACAACAAAACAACATATGTTTGCTCTCTTTAGAGATGCACGGACGGTGAAATCCCAAATGCAAACAAAAGGCATATTTCTATCGAGTGGTGCACATATCAACCATTCATAGATAATTGGATGGACCTATGGTACATGGTGTTTGATAAAACAACACATAACAACAGGGAAAATCCTCTATATTTTCTGAGAAAGATGTCCGCAGAATTTGTTTTGGGGAAGCATGTGAATTATTTTGATATCTTGGAGTACCAGGGCGTTGAGATGGGGATGCCTCAACAACGTCCCAATGCAAGGCACATAGATCCCAATCACCCAGTAGCTCCACCTCATAGGAAGCTACCCAGTCCAGATGTGCCACCTGCACATCAGTTGGTCCTAGAGACGCAGGAGTCATTCCTACTATTGGCACATGCGTTTGTTCGCCATAGCAACTATATTCAAGGTACGTACTAAGAAGGGCCATCAAAGCCACCATCTATGGGTGGAGTAGAGCCACCACCTCTCGGTGGGGTAGATCCACCACCTCCTAGTGGGGTAGAGCCACCACCTTCCAGTGGTCGAGGAGCATCTAGTAGTGGCACTAGACCTGCATATGGCCATCCTTGCTTTGGTCCTGTCTAAACAGATGATACCTTTACTGTGTATTTTACACAGGTAAGTAAATGGTTAGCAATTTAGTGTCATTTGTAAATTATTTTTCCTTACTATACACAATATAGATTGCTAATATTTTTAATGATTTTAAAATTTGTAGTTTATACAAGAAGGGCACGAAGTTGAAGACCTTTCCACTGATGATGCAGAGCATAGTCCAGAGGCTCATGCACCAGCACCGTCCGATATATATTATGTTGTCATACTTTAAGTGACAACAAACCACACTGAGGTAACTATTTCAACATGAAATTCTTTTAATGCATGAGTAAATGGTTAACAATTTAGTGTCATTTGTAAATTATTTTTCCTTACTATACACACATATATATATATTGCTAATATTATTAATCATTTTAAAACTTGTAGTTTCTACAAGAAGGGCATGAGGGGCAAGAAGCTCATGCAGCAGAAACTTCTGATGTACAAGATGTTGTCGTACCGTCAACAATAACAACTCACGCTGAGGTAACTATATCAACATGACACTATTTTAATACATGAGTAAATGGTTTACAATTTAATGTCATTTGTAAATTATTTTTCCTTATTATACACATATATAGATTGCTAATATTTTTAATGATTTTAAAATGTGTAGTTGCTACAAGAAGGGAATGAGGGGCAAGAGGCTCATGCAGCAGAACCTTCCGATATACAAGATGTTGTCATACCTTTAGTGACAACAACTCACACTAAGGTAACTATTTTAACATGACATTATTTTAATACATGTTAGTTTGTTATCACATGTTACTTAATTAATGCTACACGATCTAATATTTACAATTTTATAAATTGTAGGTTTTAGATCCCCATCAGATGGAAATGATTTCATCTAGGGAGCTCCCCCTTGGTGCGAATACAACCGATAGCATGCCCATAAAGACACAACGGGTGGAAGAACGTTTCTTAGAATTGCTTGAAGTATACAGTACATCGGTATGTATTTCATCATTGTCAAATTGTTAATACATGTTATTTCATTGGCCAATGCATTTCTAACTACATTAGTAATTGTTGATTGTAGTCACCAGCCTCTATACTTAGGAGACGGTCAGCAGTTGGATCTCCTCGTAGTCCAAATGTGCAAAAGGGACAAGTGTATAAGAGAGGATCCACTCCTAGAAAGTGTGTGGATGTCCTCTATAGCCGACAAACGAGAGATCCATCTACCCCTCACCCAACAAAGGTCAGTGATGTTGCAATTCGTGTCGCATCTGTAATAGCCACAAGTCATACAGAGGTAACTATTTCAACAATCACAATGCATAGTATTTAACCATGTTACTATATTGTTTATTCATGCATGTTTAATTATTTCCCCATTTGGTGATTGTAGCCATTAGCGGCCTAAGTGCCTGACCCCTCTGCTCAATCTATGGTTTTGACCGAGTCTCCTCTTGTGGTGAGATGTTCATTAATGACTAAGTTTTTTTATTCAATTTACCCAAACATTTTGATCAATGTTGAATTGTTGATGATGATCATCGTTGTGGTCGCCATCATCATCATCTTCATCGTCTTCATCATCATCATCATCATATTCATCATCATCGTCGTCGTCGTCGTCATCATCATCATGATCATCATCTTCATCATCATCATCATCGTCATGATCATGATCATGATCATCATCTTCGTCATCATCATCATCATTGTCTTCATCATCATCATCATCATCATCTTCGTCATCATCATCATCATCGTCTTCATCATCATCAGCAGCAGCAGCAGCAGCAGCATCACCATCATCGCCATCATCATCATCATCATCACCATCATCATCATCATCATCATCGTCGTCGTCGTCGTCGCCGTCGTCGTCATCTTCCTCCTCCTCATCATCATCATCTTCATCACCATCATCTTCATCTCCATCATCTTCATCGTCATCATCATCATCCTCATCATCATCATCGTCATCATCGTCATCATCATCGTCATCATCATCGTCATCATCATCATCATCATCATCCTCATGATCATGGTGATGACGACCACAACGATGATGATGAGGAAGATGGAGATAATGATGATGATGGTGAAGATGGTGACGAGGATGATGAAGATGATGATAAAGATGAGGGTGATGATGATGAAGATGAAGATGATGGTGATGAATATGAGGATGATGATGATCGTCATCATCATCATCATCGTCGTCGTCGTCATCGTCGTCATATTCATCATCATCTCCATCATCAACATCATCATCCTCAACACCATATTCATCATCATCATTGTCATATCCATCTTCCTCATCATCATCGTTGTGGTCATCATCACCATCATCTTCATCGTCTTCATCATCTTCATCATCATCATCATCATCATCGTCGTCGTCGTCGTCATCGTCATCATCATCATCATCATCATCATCATCTCCGTCATCATCATCGTCATCTTTATCATCATCATCATATTCATCATCATCACCATCTTCATCACCATCTTCATCATCATCATCATCATCTTCATCATCATCATTATCATCGTCATCATCACCCTCTTCCTCATCATCATCATCTTCATCATCATCATCACCCTCTTCCTCATCATCATCCTCATCCTCATCTTCATTATCATCATCATCATATTCATCGTCGTCATCATCATCATCATCATCATCATCATCATCTTCATCATCATCATTATCATCGTCGTCGTCATCGTCATCTTCATCATCATCATCATCGTCATCATCTCCATGACAACAACAACGATGATGATGATGATGATGAATATGGGGATGGTGATGATGATGAAGATCATATGTCTCTTCTCTCTCACTCCCTTTATCTCCATCCAACACTTAAAAACATAAATTTGTGAAGTTAATAACACACGTGCGTTATGTATGTACAAAATGCTCATGTGTTTTGTATAGAAGAAATGGGCCCATGTTTCGTCTAACATTAAGCGCACCAACCAAAATATTTGAATTTAACTAAAACACGCGCGCATTATTTGAATTTAAATATAACATGCACGTGTTCCTAAGCACATAATCACCCACTCCTCCCGTGCCCACGTGTCGTCCACAGTCCTATGTGGTTGGTTAGGACTTACCAAACCTGTGCTATGGAATTTACTGAACCATAGCTAATTAGATATTTCCACCATTTTTCTCAATATGCCCGTTTTTCACCGCTCTCTACAGCAAGACATACATGACCATTATTGACGAAATTTTAGGCATAGATAGAATTTTTTATGCAGATTCCAAATATGTAATTTTAAAAAAAAAATTGAGATTTTCTATTTATTTCCTAATTTTCTTGTGTCATCACTCCTTAAGTCAAAAAACATACTGTTATTGTTTATTCTGTAACTTTTTCATTTCACAACCATTTAAAAAAAATTGTATGTTGCACTAGTAGACACCGACCTCTACATGCTATAACAATTCCAAGTCGAAATAACTGCATTAAGACCTTCAATGGGTGCACCCACATTTGATGTACCATTCTCGAGATTTGATCACTTACATAATTAAAAATAAAAATAAAAATTAAACATTTAATTTTGGAAAAATAGTGTTGCACTAGTACTACGGGTTCTATATATGTCTACCATTTTTTGTAGCCTGAAACCGTCATTTAGGCACTGAAAGGCTGCACCCACAAAAACATATACCTTATCATTTGCCAAAAAAATAAAAATTGATTGTTAGAAAAAAGAAATTTGACATAGTTATGTAAATTTTCAATACTTAAAACTTATATATTCGGAAACGTGACTCAATTTCCTACGTTTCATCTTTTTTACTCGATGCAAAATATCTTGTGTAAGTATCTCAAAAAAACCAAGTAAGTTGAGGGATGCCTGATTTTTCAGTTTTTTATTACATCTAACGCGCCAAAAATGACCCTCATTATCTTGCACATGCCCTTACATATTAATTTTTCATTTAATAAATTTTCAAAAATAAAATTTGTATTTAATACAAATTTCCTCATAATAGTACTTATGTAACTAGACTTATTTGGTAGTTTGAACTATGTACCCATTATTACTTTTCTATAAAGATCCATTATATTTAAAAGTTTATATAAAGATTTTGCATCAAGAAAAGTATATTGGTTAAGATAAACTTGTATTTCTCATAATATAAAATGATGTTATCCTAATTTTTCCCTTTCTTTTCATCTTTAATATATCATTCCAAATGTTGTTTGAACATGATGGCATTAACGACAAATTCCTTCCTTTCTTGTGTGGATATGAGTCACAATTTATTCCTTATACATGATGGCATTAACGACAAATTCCTTCCTTTCTTGTGTGGATATGAGTCACAATTTATTCCTTATAATTTTTAGTAGACAAGACAAACTTGTTCAAATTGTCTTTGACTAACTTGTAATAAACCACTTGATATAAGGGATTAGCAATGATTTCTTTATGGCACTTTATTACGTCCATCATCTCAATGATTGTTTCTCTAATAACTCTGTGTGTGGGTTTTATCTCTGTTGTTGCTATTGTTATTGGAAAATTTGCATTTGCATGTTTTGTATTGACCACGGTTAACTTTGTGAACTTTGTGGTCTCAATTAGAATTTGATCTTTATCATTTCTCATTTGTTTACACATTTCTTCTTTATTCACTTTCATATTTAACAAATGCAAAGCTACCCAAGATTGTGGATGGATATTCATCAATGTTAGGAAGTAGATCCTTGAGTAAGTTTTCAATCTAGACTATTGTCTCAGTGGTTAGGCATAGATCAATATTAAATAGTATAAATCTAAGTGACATTAACATTTACTGGCTCATTATCCTTAAGTTATAGTATAATCTAGTAACCACCTCCATTTTATTGATCATTTAGGCTAACTCTATCCACACTCTTTGTATTCCATGTGACCATGATGTCAATTATGGTAATTTATTTTGGTTTTATTGCAATTCCTTTAACATTGTATTTATGTTATTGCTTAAAATTATGTCTTGATTCCACTTATGGTAATTGGGTTACTTATCCTTTGCATTGTCACTTTTATTCCCTTATTGTGGATGATTGTTCCTTATATAATGGAAATATATATATATTTTGGGATATATTTCTATGAATTCTAATTGGCCTTTTCCTTATTTGCAACCTCCTTCCATTAGGTAGATCTCATATGTAGACATCTTCCTAAGGGTATACTTGTCTCAGTGGAAAAATGGCAAAGTCAAGTGTATTGTCTTAAAATGATCCCACACTTTCAATTGATCATGTACCTTGAAAGCATTAAACTATTATTTGTAGTAGTTGATATAATCACTCAATTAATGAAAATCCACCTAGTAGTGAGGCACATTGACCTACATCAAACACTAGCATGATACCATACCCTAGATAAAACATCATTGATCACACCTTCTGTGGCCTTTCTCCTTGTTTCTATTGATAACATGGATGCAACTACAACCTAAATTTTTTATGTGGATTGAGTAGTACTACCAATTACTACAACCAAGTTATCCCTGAACTATAATAGTAAAGAACATAACAAGATAATATAGACAACATAGACAATGCATCACTTATCTTATTCATCCATCTTATCATCAACAAAGACAAATAGACATACCATAGTATTAAAAGAATTTAGATGCTCCATTATACTCTCTTTATCCTCCATCCTAATATAATAAAATAAGATAATGCACTTATCTTATTTGTCCATCTTAACATCAACATAGGACATACTAATATTAATACCATATTATTAAAACAATTTAGATGCTCCACTACATTGTCTTTGTCCTCCATCCTAATATGTTACAACTTTTGACTTTGACTGATACAAATTCTCCAATTTATCTCGTGGCTCCTCACTTTTCTATCTAACTTAAATTCTCCAATTTATCTGGGCTCCTCGCTTTTCTATCTAACTTTTTTCAATCTTGTTTATACATACTAATAAGGTTTGGTAGGAATATTTTTAAATTTAAAATTGTTCCTCATTTTCTTTCACAATATTCACTCCGCAAAGATCCCACTCAAACACAAATACAAACACAAACACACATTTATTGTAAACACAAAATACTCTTTGCACTTTATATGATGAGAAACCAACATAACTAAAAGCTATAATGAGAAAAAAACAAAAAAGAACACAATTTTCATTTTTGTTCATATAAAGGTTTGTTCATATGAATAACTCATACCACATTGTTCATAGGATCGGGTGAGCTTCCATTTTCAGAAACTGAAGACGTAGGCAACGGTAAAGTAGTCGTAGCCCCCGTCGCTTCTTGTGGATTTCTCTCCAACGCTTGGGTGCTTCCAGGAATCGCTCGAGTTGAATCTGTCGTCTCAATCACTACGTGAATGGCGTTGCTTAATTCGGTGTCCTGAGCAATTGCAGCACTTTCGGGCTTCATGTTTCGGCTAAAGAGATTCGGAGAATGTCTACACATAGGACAGGACGAATTCGAGATCAGCCATTTGTCAATGCATTCCATGTGGAAGCCATGATTACAGTCGGGCAACACTCGCACCTTTTCTCTTTCCTTAAATTCATACAAGCAGATGGGGCAGTCAGTGGCCAATTCCGGTGGCATCTTAGAGGCAGATGTGTAGACAACAACCGGCAGTGCTTTGATGGCCGCTTTCTTCAATTCAGTGTTGACCAGCTCGATAGCCACCCCATCGGATGACTCGGCCCCCGTTCGTCTGCTGTAGTAACGTGCCAATCTGAGCAACGAGATGAGGCCGAGCGCAGAGATGAGAACGCAGACCATAGCTCCGAGAATGAGAGCTAGATCGGTGTTCAGACTGCCCTCGTTGAAGGAAGTAGTAGACCACCAAGTGGGCTCCTCTTTCCTTGACAACGAGAAATTCAAAGCGCTCATTCTGCTAGATCTCACCTTGAAATCTTAATAATGAATGAATTAATCCGTAAGTCTGCTGCAAGCAACTTGATGAGGAAAGATAGCTGCGTGGGAAAAAACAAAGATGAACAAAAGGAAGACTACCTCTCTCTCTAGTTTGAGGAGAAAGTGATGGCTAGTCATGGCCGTGTGGTGTATACATATATAATGGTACCAAATCCAGAGCTCTTACCACTGGGTTTATGACATGCCACGTTGGAATCTTTCTATTTTCAATGTTTAATATGTAAAGATTCGAGATCAACTCCATCGTAAAAAAACTCTGTTAAGTACAAGAGAGTGAGAGGGCCTCGTCCAAAGGATAATGGGGGTGGTCGAGAGTTCCTCCTAAGTTTACAACCAAAATTAGTTGGCTACATTGGAAATCTAGCAACTTACTTATAAAAGTTGGGTGGTCGAGAGTTCCTCGTAAGTTTACAATCAAAATTAGTTGGCTACATTGGAAATCTACAAAATTAGTTGGTTACATTGGAAATCTAAAAACTTACTTATAAAAGTTGGCAACGTTGAAAAAAATCAACATCAAAATAATATTTTATAATTGTTATAAATTTTAAAAAAATATTTTTCAAAATATTAAATATAATTATTTTTATTTAATTTAATGTTTGAGATTCATCTTTCTACTCCTATTGTTAGGAATGATATCTTTGCTTATGCTTTTCATTAAAGATTTAAAAATCTTAGGTATTTCTATCTTCTACTAAACTTGAGCTTAGGATTCTTCACTATTTTACATCTAAGAACACTTTCATCTAATTTAATATTTCAAATTCAAATTTAGGTAAGGAGGCGCATTATTATTGCTTATCCCTTTTACTAAAGGACCTAAAAATTGAATAATCACTATCCATCTTAAACTCGGATCTACTAAGCATTCAGAGGGATCTAATTTCTTGAAGTGTTTTTTTTTTTAATTTTAAGATAAAGAAATTTGATACCTCTTTTACTTTATAGATTCGGATTTAAGTTTTAATTTTTTACTTTATAGGTTGACATAAATTGTTTAAATTACTTTCACCTCACTCCTCTCAATGCAATAAGAAATATGGAATTTTCCTATCTTCTACTCAAATTAGATATATTGTTTGCAAAAAAATGACACCCAACTCTCTCGTAAAGGCTCCTTATCAAAAGAGCATAAAATATTATTAAATTTAAAAATGATATATCTACACATTCTCTTTCAACTAAAGGATATACTCTTGAAAAATGGATCAATATAACATTAAAAAAAGAGAAGTGGAACGCATGACTCGGTGTAACATTTTAAAAGATCGAAGTGTTAGGCAGAAGATATTATTGTGAAAATATTACCCGTGAATAAAAAGTCTAAGTGTAAGGGGGAGATATCATTGCGAAAATATGTCCCGTGAGCCGTGAATAAAATATTTGAAAGCACCAATGATTTAAGTGCTTTTTTAGTACCTTTAAATGGGACCCATCATGGACGACAACGCTTTTCAAATGGATGAACTTTACATGGATCACAAAAATTGTCAACGAGGTGGTTTTCCTTTTTTTAATCATTGAAATGAAGATTCTACAAAGGTAGAAGAGTGATTATGGTTTCGTGGGAGAGACTGTTTTTTGTTAAACTATGAATCTTAGATATCAATTTAGCTTAACATAATCGTCACAATAATTTTAATGAGTGAAATTGTGAAATTTCTCTTTTACATGGGATTCCACATATGTATATTAAAAATGGAAATTTCTCTTTTAGTAAGTGAGACATAAGTCATTTTCAAAAACAATTATCATTCTTTGTGCATGAATATGTATTGAATTATCGTTATTTATGCATGAATATGTATTGAGTTTCATAAAAGTCATTTTCATCACTTTCGTCAAATTTCTGTCTTTTTAGGTAGAAAACTTAAAATCAATAGACTTAGAGGATGGTGATCATCAAATTAAAAACCTTTATAGGCAACTTCAAAAATATATCTGGTGATCCAAAATGGATGAAAATATAATTCGTCACTTATTTGGAGCATTCAGGTTTAGACAATTGGATGAATTTGCTTATAGGGTCCATTTTATGGGCAAGTCTCATTTTGCATATTTGGGGTTCATAACCTTATGAGGCCTATTTGATGGTCTAAATGGAATTGGGGTAAAATAACTCATTGTTAGTGACATGGGCCATGATGCGATTCTACACTTAGAGGCCTTTCCAATGGTCTAAGATCGCCTCAATTAGAGTATGTATGAAGAAGTTATGCCTCCTGTAATTTGACCCATCCAGTTGACCACCATAATTTTGAGTGGATTCCACATCCGCTCTCATTTCTCACACATGTGGAGCTAGTCATGTGTGGACTTTCAAGAACACTCTAGAAGGCCTAAAACCCTAACCCTAAATGGGAATCGATGTAATTACAAACCCTAAAATTAATTGTAAACAACTACCAGGCTATGTTAAATAATAGGTTGTTAGGAAAGAAGGTGTTCCATTTCTATTGTATTGTTCCGTAGTTTAGAAGCAGTAAAGGGTGGTTGTGAAGCAAAGAAAGGGGAGTAATAGATTTTGCAGCAGCCATTCGTGCCACAATGTTTAGGGAAACTCCATTGTGAGTATCGATTTCCTTTTGTATTCACATTCTACAAAAAAGAGCAAGGCATAGTCCTCATTCAAGTTGGATTTTTCCCCATAGGGATTTTCCCAGGATAAATAATGTGTCGAATGTGTGTGGATTGTGTATTTCTTATTCTATCGTTTCTCTTACAAATCTAAAAATAAGCTAATTAAAAGAACTAGTGGTAAGATATGTTGTGATATCCATTGCAATTTTTGGACCACGTGGAACAATTGAGACTAACAACATCATCTTAGGTACGTAAGGGTGTATCCATGAAGATGGGTAATAATTCTTAGCAAGGTGGGTGAAGGGGATGGATTTTTATAGACGCTCGATTGAGCTATTTTAATCTATTAATCGATCTTTTGAGAGATCAATTGAGAGCTTTAACAAGTGCTTGATTGAGATAATTTAGTGGCGAATACAAACCTCAATCGAGGTTTTGGTCGAGTTAGCCAAAAGCTCAATTGAGCTCTTGTGCTCAATCGATCATTCGAAAGTTCAATCCAGTTATTGAGCTCGATTGAGCATTTAGGAGCTCAATTGAACTTGTTGTTTTTATATCTAATAAAACCAGTGTTTCATTTCAATCATCGAATGAGCTCTAACCCTTAACCAAACTCCATTGGAACGACCTCAACCAAGCTCTATTGTACAACCACCGACCACCAACCGACCCTGTAATGGAATCCAACCCCAGAGATTGATCAATTTGTTTTTGTCTTAGTAAATTCTAATTGATTTTTTTTTTATTTTGTCATTGAGCAACTGTTATGATGGCAAAAGTTTTAATTTATGGCATAAATCTTAATTTGCTTTTAACTATACAATTAATTAAAATTTAATTTTATCGACCAATGACAATAATGTTATTAGAATTTTCAATTTTTAGTTTACATTTAATTTTTTTTGTTTCAATTATATCAACCGTTAGCATTAATAGTACCTTTTCTTTTTTCAACAGTGTGCCAACAAGCATAAATGTTGTTGAATTTTTTTCAATTCTCTAGCAACGAATAGAGGATTGAAAAATAGAATTCGCATGATATTCTTGAAGCCAAGACAATGAAAACGCAAGCAAACTACCTTATTATTAAATATCATCAATGAAATACTTATAATTCCTACCCTTGAAATTCCATTTAACTACATCACACCTAAACATCGATGCTTATGATCAATAAATCCTAATCCCTAATAACCCCTATCTCAAAATATTTCAATGTTATAACCATTGTAACCCTATAGATCCTATCACCATGAACCCATAACCTTCTAAAACTTAACCCATATACCCTTAGCACATATAACCCTAAAGTATAACCCTTAACGCCTAACATATGACATCTACACCCTATAATACCCTTATAGGGCCTCGCTGTTATAACACCTTATTACTTAAAAATTTTAAATATTATCACCCCTATCAATTTTAACCCCTATAACCTCTATATCTAAGTTAGGCGTCATAAGGAGTAAGGGTCATGGAAATGATAGGTCAAGTGTTATATGAATTAGTGTTAGTTAACTTTGACCCCTAGCACATTTAAATTTGACCCAACTATTTAATTAATGATCACAATCTTGAGCAAAGAACTCTTAGTTGCATTCACATGTAACCAATGACAAACAAGTTTCATTGACTTGCAGGTTCATCTTCTAATTCACCTAATTGATGAGGTTGAATTAATCAGAGTAGCCCTTATGTAACGGGATGTTCTTCTTAGAGAGGTACATGAAAAAATTGAAGGGGTTTGTTCAACAAAGGGAAAAACCCAATGGGTCTTTGGAAGAGAGGTACATAGTATATGAGTCGTTCTATTATTCGAGTGATCGCATCAAGAAAATCAATACACACATGGTGCAGTGATTTGGGACAACCAAAGAGATGAGGAAAAAACGGAAGGGGAGCTAATCTAAGCATTTGGAGGTCGAGGAGGCTTTGGGAAAGCTAGTTGATGGGTTGGAGGGTCTTATTCTAAGTGAGGATGATATTCTCTCCTAGATGTATCCCAAGGGAAATAATTCCTCCTTGTTAATTGAATGAAAGAGGGATTGGTGACTTAAAATTCATGCTACATGGTTGGAACTAGATGATAGCAATAAAAAATATTTCCATCAATTTTTTGCTCATGTGGGAAAATTTTAAATACCATCTAGGAGATGTCCTTTATAAATGGAAACAAGGTGCGTGATTTTTAGAGTTTGTAAGCTCTAGATACCTCTTATTTTTATTAGATTTACAAGGATTTAGACAAGGTTTCAATTGCAAATATTGTTAAAGTGGTTTCTTATTTTCCAATAATAGTGAATGATGAGATGCGCGATGACCTACCTAGACGTGTGATTGAAGAATAAGTGGCCTTGATCCTCATCTCTTTTAAAAAGGACAGAAGCCTTGGTCCTAATGGTTAGATGGTTGAATTCTTTATTGATTTCTTTGATTTATTAGGTAATGACTTAATGATGGTGGTGGAAGAAGTTGAAGGAATGGAAGGGTTCCAAGGATAATAAATGCTACATTTCTAACCTTAATTCCTGAATTCGAATTCACAAGTTTCTTCAAGGAGTAATAACCCATTTCCTTATGAAATTTCTTATACAATATATTTTCTAAAATATTAGTAGCTCGATGGAAGCCGATCCTTTCTAATTACATATATGATGAACAATTTTTGGTTCCTTGTCGAATGACAAATACATGAAATTATTTGATCACCTCAAGGAGGTCTTCACTCATTAAAAGCTAAGTGAATTTCTGCAGTTGTGGTGAAGCTTGACCTCTCCAAGGCATATGAAACTTGGTACCTTGGTTATATTTATGCATACTGCTCTTCCACTTGGGTTTCTCATTACCTCTGGTTAGATGGATTATGGTATGTGTTTCATCTACTAATTTTTTTGTTCTAATTAATGGTTATGCATCCTCCTTTTTCAATCCATCCAGAGGGATTCGGAAAGCTTACCCTATTTTTTCTTATCTCTTTCTTTTGGTCGTTGAAGGACTTGGTCAGGCAATCTTAGAAGTGAGATCCTCTCAGTCTCTTCATGGAATTATAATAGGGAGAGATGTGGCTCGTTCTCATCTCCTCTTTGTAAATGATGTCCTCATATATTGTTTTGGTATGGGTGAGGATGCAGCTATCATAAGCAGGGTATTTTTTAAGGATTATAATATTATACTTAAGTATAGTATTCTAGGCAATTTATTTTGGATTGAAAAAAACATATATATAGAAAGGTAGGCGAATATTAAATATGAAACATACAATATACTACCAAAACTTGTAAATTTTGGCGAATATTATGATAAAAACACATATTTTATGTAAATATAGGTGATATTAGAAACTAAAAATGAGCAAATAGTGAATTTATTTTTTGAAAAAAAAGCCTAAAAAATAGCCAATTGGAGAAATTTCGCCCCTGAAAATTTCCCTGATCATAAGCAATATTCTACAAATCTACTACTATGCAACTACAATGGAAGTGAATGAAGTTAAATCTATCCTCTATATTTCAAGTCTTTCTGATGATCGGATTCACCACTTTTCTACACTCTTCCCTTTTCATTGTCATGGTTTGAATGATGGGATAAAGTACATGGGATTTTTTCTTAAACCTAATTTCTATCACAAAAATGACTGGCTTTGAATGATCAATAAAGTGGAAAGAAAAATTACTCATTGGAGTAATAAGTGGCTATCCCGCGGTGGTAAACAAACTTTGGTCAAGGGTCAATCCACGAAGGTGGTTCACGATTTTAGGCGTGCAGAAGCCAAAAAACTTGTTTTTCTAACCCTTGATCGAGGTCTTTTCAAGCCCTTGATCGAGGTTTTAAAAGACCTCGATCGAGGGTTTTAAAAGACCTCAATCGAGGGCTTGAGAATACCTCGATCAAGGGCTTGGTTAGAACCTCGATCGAGCTATTGCTCGATCGAGGGCTTGGATAATCCTTAATCAAGCTGTTAAGACAAAAAAAAAGCAAAAACAGGGCTCGGCCGACCGACTGACCCTGTTCGAAAACGACATTCCAGCGAACGTTTGCAGGACGAAAAAAATGCCCTCGATCGAGCTTCTGCAGCCACCTCACCACACCACGGCCCACACCCAACGCCACCTCCTAGCCATGTCTTTTCCTCCACCAGGTAAGTGGAATTCCAACCTGCTATTTGTTTTTTTAATAAAACTTAAATTTTATTTGTTTTGTATAAAATTGTGTGTGTTTTAAATATAAAATGTAAATTTTATTTGGTATTTATAAATTTGTGTGAATGTAACCATTGAAACCAAAAACCACCATTGAAACCAAAAACCTTTTTTTTGCGTAGAAAAACCTTTGAAACCAAAAACTATTTGAAAAAAAAAATCGTTTGGAAACAAAAACAAAAAACCATTCCAAAACAAAAACCAAAAACCATTTGAAATATGTTTAGGGTTTTAAATTTATATTGTATTTATGTTTTTAAATTATTAATATTTTTGTTTATATCAACTGGTAGCATTTCATTGCATAAATGCTACCAATTTTATTTTAAAATGTGTTTTGACAAGCATAAATGATGCCCCTTTTT
Organism: Larix kaempferi; assembly: GCA_027924585.1. Classification (NCBI taxonomy): domain Eukaryota; kingdom Viridiplantae; phylum Streptophyta; class Pinopsida; order Pinales; family Pinaceae; genus Larix; species Larix kaempferi. Next base: position 11,052,510 of record BSBM01000074.1, on the reverse strand, counting down.
TTTCAATCCTCTGAGAACGCCAAGAGGATTGAAAAAGAAAATCATATTACGTTGTCGGTTTAACAAAAACCATTAACATTAAAAAAACATTTAAAAACCTTTGAAATTGACATTGAAATTTTAGATTCAAATTGAAATTGAAATTTTAAATTAAATTAAATGGAAATTGAAATTTTAAAGTAAGTTAAATTGAAATTGAAATTTTAAATTAAGTTAAATTGAAATTTTAATTTTAATTTTTTTTTCAATCCTCTGTGAATTCCAAGAGGATTGAAAAAAAATTATACATATTGTGTTCCCCGTTATTTTCCAGCATAAGCTCATATAACCATGTAACAAAAACTATTAACATTAAAATCATCGGCCCGAATCCATCTTAACACTGAATCTATCAAACACCAAGAGAGAACAAATCATTTAAGTGCAAACCTTTTTTATAAATAAATCTAAGATGGTCTCATTCTAAATGACTACAATAAAAATACAAATAAAATCCAAACACAAAAAACATATATAAACAAAAGTACAACTAGTAATTGAGTAGCAATTCTTCCATTCATTTTAAACATTTTTAATTACTTTGTATCAGTGTTTAATTTAATTTTGCTAATGATTTAGAATTGCACATCGGTGGATGATGTGGAAATGCAAATCCGACACATGTGAAAATGAGAACATAGTAAATGCCAATTGTAGAATGGTAATGGAAATGCAAACTCAATGACATATAGAAAAATCCATCAATCCTCATCTATATTCTTAGATTCAACAACACCACAATGACATGTAGAAAACTCATTTGGTCTCCATCTATAACCTTAGATTCAATGTTACTTTGGAAAAAAACCTACAATTTCTCTTATGGAAAATCCATAATTAAGTACTCCATATACACAAACCAAGAGATGATGATGAAAATGTAGTGGAGAGGAAAGAAAATGGGCAAGAGAGGGTAACCAAAATACCATAGAGAGAAAAGATGCATGGGGATTATTCTCAATACCTAGTACATTACATAAAAACTTAATATTAGTCGACAATGTTGATCATCTATTTTTATGGTCTTTATGCAACTTATTTTTTTCAAATGATTTTCAACATATAAGGGGAGCTTACATGTTACAATTTGTGCATTCATGTGAATCTTGTACCAATAGAAACTATGGGGAAAATTGATTATCTTGCAGGGTAGTTGATTTAAAAGAGATGTTTTTTTCACGAAATGTATACTTCTATGGTTCTTGAGACTATAACTTTTGCATACTAGCTGCCAAAATGCTTGTAACATTCCTTCGTTGTCTACGCCTCTATATAGGTGACGATGGTATCTTGCATGTAAATACTATAATATATTTCTTGTACTAAGACCCACTGCATTGTGGTATGTGAAGATAGTTGACTTTGAACATGATATAATGACACACTCTACCTTTTCTAATCTACGATGTCCAAGTTTGATAATTTTCATCCAGCTTTCAATGAGGTTATAGTTTAGTGTGAAGATGACCTGACATGCCGGGTCACTCACAAAGGTTCAATCCCCTAGAGGATCAATAAATTGTTGGTCCTAGGTGTAAGTTCTTGTTGGTTTTGACATAAAAAGTAACCCATATGCAAGGATGGTTGACCTTGAAAAAAATATCATGCCATCCTCCTTACCTAACTTGATGTCCCAATCTAATCATTTTCTCTCCTCGTCCAATGGGGTTGCAGTCTAGTGATGAAAAACGTGGCATGTTAAGCCACCCACCAATATTCAAGCCCCCCAAAGGCGCAAATAAGTAGGGGGGACCAAATTCAAATCCTAAGTGATTTTGATGGAAGAGTAACCCCATGTCATGGCCTCTTAGCTAAAGGAAATTGTTTGTGATTAGTGGTTTTCCCATCGAGGGTTTTCCCCATGAAAATTGACAACCTATGGTGCTTCCATATATAGATTAGACTGGATTTTAAAGGAAGCACATTAAAAGAAAAATCTACTTTGTTTACTAGTGCTAAAGAAACATTGAAAATACTTGTGCCACCTTTTGACCCTCAACTAGTAGATCTGTCCCTACAAGATATTGAGAATATATCATTCTAAAAATAGTTTCCCCCCCCCCCCCACATCCCAACCTCTAGTCCTAGGGCTAGTGAATCATTGCAATTTTTTTTGGGTAGCCTTAAGTGTTGGGATACTCTCAACAAATTGTTCCCAACTTTCACTAAGGGTTACACAACTAGGTTCTTAAATAGGCCCAGAGACTCCTTTGGGTATATTATAATGCATTATATAAACTCCTTCTCTTTGGTTGGTGATTTGGTAGGGATGTCTTTATATTCCTCATTTACTTCCACTATTATTTTTCTGGTGTGACATTGAGGACTTTAACTAAGAAATCCAACTATTCTCAATGAATATATGTATCCAACATGCTCACATGATTTGAATGTGACCACCACATTTTATCCCTAAAGATGTTGCACCAGCTACCGCTTGAAACCAAACACCATCCTAATTCTCAAGGGCAGGTGTTGTCACAGATTTGTTTCAAGGACACAATTAATCATGTGACCCTTATCTAAACAGGAAGAATCTATCACTGCTACATAACAACATATTTTCCATGTTGCCTTAACAACCTTGTACTTTACCTCCATTCACACAACTCCTCAAAGCCTACACAAAATAATTCTCTACCATGTAGATTAGCCACACAAGAAAAACTATCTTTTAATTAGCAGACCCAATGCTTATTGCTTCCTCCTCAAGTGAGATGACCTCTTGGCACCTTGTGGGAGTTTTGATGTGGGTTTTCTTGATGCCACTACTGTCATTTTAGCCACAAGCCACTAAATCCCACAAAATTGAGGCATAAACAATAGCGTGTAATTCCCAACAATTGCCTCAACGGACCTTTAACGCTAGTAACCTTCATGCAAATGAAACAACACATGTATATACATTTGCTAAACATATCTAAATGCTTTCCAATTCCACGTGAAAGGACTAATCACACTCTTCTTTAATGAGCCACACATATCCCATGCTCCATTTGAACATTTTTATTGGATTTACACAACCTCTTCAAATATGCGATTACTTTAGGATGTGGTAGGTAGAGTCAAGTTGTATCCCTAGGTGTCGATACATCAAACAACCCACACTATCTCTTGGTTTGGTTTGGATTCTCATGTGATATGTGTCTCAAGCCAACACACAAACAACCCTTCCATTCGTTGATTCATTCTCATGTATGCCAATAGATCTAGAGTGTCGTGGCTCTTTATTTTCCAGGTCCATATCTACAATGAATTCATAGGAACCATTATGTTAAAGACACTCTCAAAGTGACAACATTGTATTCCCTCTTGTAGACCACTAAGAGAATGCTATGCTTTGTTGGTTGTGGAGCCTGATCTTCCAGTCTCATAGATGATGATTCAGCTGTGTTTGTACCCCAGGTTTGGTTATGATCCCGACACGTGCAACAGGGGGTCTGGGGGAGTGGTGCACTCCCCTGGCTGGGGGGCTAGCGCCCCTGAAAGAAATTTTTGTTATGGATTGGTTTTTCGCCAACAGATTACAGGCCCATGGTTTTGGGTAACCCGTGGTATTTTCCCATTGTATTCCCATTTATAAGAAAGACATTGTAATACGGCTAGGGTTGATGTATTAGGTATTATGCATTATAAAGATCTCTGAGATGATGGAAGAGAGACTATAAGGCAGTGAAGAGGAAGTGCAGTGAGTATGCTACAGGTTGTATCCCTTCATTTGTTGGATGGTATAATAATAAGGACTGGCAATTCCAGTGTGGACGTAGCCCATCTTGGGTGAACCACGATATATTGGTGTCTCTCTTGTAATGTGTCTGTGTAATTTGTATTCGCATCTTGTTTATTGTTGTTGCTCTACGATCCTGTTTTTCTAACATGCTCCTCAACCATGAGCTCATCTATTCTAATGCCACATGTTCATGCATCTCCTTACATATCGAAGCACCAAAACAATAGATCTATAGATCTAGTCATAGATCACTCATAGATCCATGCTTCTCCAAGCACGTTTCGGGCCAAATCCACATGCTTCAAGCTCTCTCTCCATGTTTCTAGCTTCAACTCCTACTGTCACAAACCACTATTGCTATATAAGAGTCTATCTCAAAGTGGCTTTGATCCAACATCAAGAAACAACCTATCCCACTCTCAGTAGTGATTCCAAGCTTATCGTGCTTTGATCCACTATCCAGGAAACACCCAAGCCACTCTCACTAGAAATTTCAAGCCTATTGGGCTCTGATACCAAATGTTAGAACTAAACACAATGAAAGGATAATAAAAAGGCACATAGAAAACATTCTTTGAGAGAGAGAAACATCAAACAAAAATAATCATGCACATAAATGGACACAAGAGATTTACCCTATAAACCAAAACTGGGAAATCAACCTTCATGCAGAACAAGTCTTCATTACCCATGGCCAATATTGGCCAACATCGACCACTTAGGTATCATGCAATGAAGTTGTTCAAACCTTTAGGTTTCTTCACATCTAAGACCATTGACATTGGAATTGAATGTGAAATTAGAATTCGATGTGAAATTGAAATTTGAAATACAAATTTGAAATTTGAAATTGAACATGAAATTCAAATTGAATTTGGAATTGAATTTGAATTTGAAATTGAATTTGGAATTGAATTTGCAATTTAAATTTGAAATTTGAAATTGAAATCGAAATTTGAAATTGAATTTGAATTTGAAATTGAATTTGAATTGAATTTGAAATTTGAATTTGAATTTGAAATGTGAAATTTGAAATATGAATTGAATTTGAAATTTGAATTTGAATTTTAAATGTGAAATTTGAAAGAGAATTAGAATTAGAAATTGAAATGTGATGTAGAGAGTTCTCAAGAGAGAACTCCATTGCTTCGTGCTCAACGACCCATGCGAGGATCTGAAGTCCCCCAATAGGGTGGCTATCGACAGCGCTCCTCTTCACCGAAGAGTGAGGCCACGCCGGAGTCGGCTACCACTGGTGGCAGCAGTAGGAGAGATAATGTGTTGGTTCATCTCGACGACATACATGTTGATCTCTAGGTGGGGGATGTGCGGCAATACATGAGTGCATCAGGTGCATATTTTTTGTTAGATACATTTTTCAGTAAAGTTTTAGTATATAATGCATTGAATTTCAGTTGCAAGTTATAATATATATTTTCAGTAACATTTGTGTTTTAGTTTGGATCGTAGGTCCATCAGGGGGATCGTACGACAATGAGGTCGCACGCATCACTCTCGCTGATATCACTACCCAACGAGAGTGGGTGCACTCATGTGTCTACACATTGAGGGAGGATTCTCCCACATGACGATCTTTATTCATGATGTTATCAGCAGTGGATGGCATGTTGGCCCCTACAATAGGGTGGGATCTCTTATTGACATTTGGCATTTTGCATGCCAGAGGAGGAGACATGATGTCATTGGGCCCCACAAATGGGAGGATGTCAAATTCGCCATAAAAGGACATGACATCAAGGGTACTTTGTTTGACATCCCTCATGACCTCCCTTCTGGTCAACTGCGTAGACTCAAGGAGTTTAAGTTGGAGGCAGTTGCACCATATTTATATGATAGATTCGTCAGAGCGTGGGGCATGTTCCTCCACCATGACCAAGTCCCATTGTTCTTTGCAAAACATATTTATGCGGAGTTTGTTTAGGGATGCACCCAGATTACACGAGCACAGGGTCTGAGTTCTTTGGGGCTGGTAGGGGACGCTCCTACCAACGTCTTTGAGCTCATAGAGACCCTGCCTTCATGCCACCCCCTGCGAGGTTGGTACCGATTCCAGATAGGATGGTTATCAGGTCGATAGACGTGGCACCATCATCGCATATTGATGTAGAAGCTAGACGTGGCATTGCAATTTCGTTGTTCACTGCCATGGGCAGTGTTGTTGTTGCTATGCATGGAGAGGCATCTAGATCACCTCTTGCACCTGTAGAGCCTGAGATAGAGTGGGTCGATAATGACCTACTCAGGAGTTTGGATGGAGAGGCCATACAGGGGTATGCAAAGTTAGCCCGAGATGCATACTTTCGGTTGTATCATAGATATGTCGATCTAGGACAGGTATACTTTTGTACAATTATGTATATATGTTTTCATGTTACATAAGATTATATGTCGTAAATTGAATGGTCAATAATACTTAAGGGAGTCGTATTCTATTGCTCCATGCAATGGACCACATTCATGAATCAACTCTTTGGTAGTGAGCCATCGGTTGGTCCATCCGCTCGTCCCAACCCGTGGATGAAAGTAGTCGAGGTAAGTTATAATTTATGCTCCAACTTAATTTGTGTTTAATATTTCTCAGTTTAAATCATTTATGTTTTATTTCTTAATTTTCAAAATTTTATGTTTTAGATATTAACTTCAAATGAATTTCAAATTGTACAGGGCAAAGGAAAGAGCATTGTTCCTGATGATATACATGAGGACCGTGAAGGTCTTGACCAGCCAGGTCTAGACACAGAGGTGAGTTTTAATTTATGTTCCAATTCATGTTATTTAATCACATTTAGTAATTTATTTTTGTACTTTATGTTTCAATTTTTGAATTATAACTTAAATTATGTTTTAGTTTTAATTTTTAATAAATCTAACTTATTACATGTAATGGCATCTTACACAGGAATTGCTCCAGGCGGGTGTCCATGCTGCAATGAATTTCTCAGATGATTGGGTTGCAGCACGACCACGTTGTCCTGATGAAGGGCGATCTACCCATATTCCTACCCAAATGTCAGATATCACCATTGACTTGACGGATATCAAGGCCTTCCTTCGTAGTTTACCAACTAAGGGCCAGCATCGGTCTACTACAAATGAAGGCAATCACATGGCCGATCAAGGGCCTCGTGGGGGTAGTGGCCAATGAGTTGATGATGTATACATTTCCATGTTTTGGATATTTTCATCTTTTATATATTTTCATGTTTTGGATGATCTATGTTTACATTTTCATGTTTTGGATGATCTATGTTTACATTTTCATGTTTTGGATGATCTATGTATACATTTTCATGTTTTGGATATGGACTTCTATCATTTATACATGGACTTTTATTATATATGGACTTTTGGACATTTTGTTACATATTTTGTATATTTTATCATATTGATGTCTTCATGTGTATTTTGTATTTGATTTGAAATCAATTGTTTTTTACATTACATATGGATATAGTTATTACAGTTACAAATTTATGTTTTATCATTTCAAATGCAAATTTAATGTACAGTGATTACAATATAAAATTTCAATATTGATGTGTAGTTACAATTTAGTTCAATTTAAAATTTCAACTTCGACTACATTACAGTTGCAAATCCAAAATTTAGAATTGGATACATACATTACAATTTAAAATTGAAATTACAATTCCAATTCAATTACAATATAAAATTTCAAATTTAATGTGTAATTTCAATTCCAATTCAATTACAGTTTAAAAGCTCATTTTCAACTACATTACAATTGCATAAATGAAATCAAAATTTAAAATTAGAATACATTTGAAATTAAAAATTGAAATTACAATTACATTATGTTGCATACACATTACAATTCAATTACAATTTACACATTCCAATTCAATTACAATTTAAAATTAAAATTTTAAATGTAATGTGTAATTTCAATTGAAAATTCAATGCATTGTTGCAATTTAAAAGTTCAAATTCAATTACATCACAATTGCATTTGAAATCAAAATATAAAATTAGAATACATTGTACAATTTAAAATTCAAATTTTACAATTTCAAATTGTATAGATGTATTTTAAATTCTCAATTACATTACAATTGTATTTGAAATCAAAATTTAAAATTAGAATATATTTGAAATCAAAATTTAAAATTACAATACATTTGAAATTATAATTGCATTATGTTGTCTACACATTACAATTCAATTACAATTTCCACATTCCAATTCAATTACAATTTAAAATTTAATGTGTATTTTCAATTGAAAAATCAATGTGTTGTAGCAATTTAAAAGTTCAATTTCAATTACATTACATCTATCACAGATAACATATGATTCGAACAAGTTCCTACAATAGGGATTACTCCCCTTAAAGATTTATTTTCATAGTTGTCAAAGTTTTGTAAATAGTTGTTAGTTCATACCTTGCTACTTCTTTTTAGTCATTTTGTTGCTATTTTCCTTTCAAAAGGATTGCTTGGTTTCCTTTCCCAGTTCTAACAATTTATATTTAATTGCTTGTATAAGTAAGTTGCAATCTTCAGAAACTCTCAAACTTGACATCTAAATATAAAACATATTATACAAGTTGAGATATGTTCTTAACCTATCTTTACTTTTATTTGATTATAAGATTTTATACTTTATTTTATGTCAACGCTAATTCATTCCTCTATTACAGAATCATAGTTTTGAGAAATAATAAAAACATTATATTTTGATCTTGAGATTATAATCAAATATTTAAGCTTTGGATTTGAGCAGTCAGTTCATTTTGATAGTGAAGGATTTACTTGTACTTCTTAAAGGATTGATAGTGAATTTCTAGTACTATTTCCAGTTTTCACTTTACATTGTTTAATTTCCAATATTAGAATTTACTTTTGTAGATTTAGATAATTGGTATTGTTGAAATCATTAGCATTAAAATATCATTTATATTATGCTTCCCTAATATTAGACTGCAATAGAACACTTTGATCATAGGATATTTCTAAGAGTTTAGTTTTAGTTTTATTTGCTCGACTGAAATTTTTAGAATTCCATTTTCTTGCTTTTTTCTACTTTGCTTTAGTTTTCCCATTTTAGTCAATCTCTATAGGAATAATCTAATGGAGATCAAGATCTAACTCAGGAGATATGATATTGTGGTCTAATGATAAGCTAATCCTATGGTGTTAGTTTACTTCGTTGTTTGATTTGGTTCTATTGCATTTTGAATTGTGCTTGTCGACATTAGTTTAGGCTACATTATGTTATAATCCTGCATTTCTTGTGTTTGCACCTCGAAGTTTACGAACTCCTAGTTGATAATTTAATGTCTATTATTTAAGCATATAATTTTATTGACAGGGCCATGTTATTTGAGGTTTTTAAGTCTAGTATCCATGGAGATGGATATGAAGTAGAGATTGCTACAAGTGCTTGGCATTTTACATTATGTAGTTTGTCAGATATCTTGTTGTGCTTCTCCTCTTATGATTCTTCATTTAACCTATTGCACCTATAATCTTGTTCTCTATGTGGGCCCTACCTACAGTATGCACGTAATTACCTCTCCTTCTTGGCCTTTCCATCTTCAAAGTCTCAATTTTCTTATACAACTCTTGGGTTTGGTTCCTTTTTTCATTTGAATTATGGTTTCTTCTTACTCATCTTCTTATTTCCCTAAAGTGAAGTAAGGGCATGCACTTTTGAGGACCTTGTGAAGCCCATTTTATTGAGCTTATCTTGCTCTCAGACATGTGAGACTACAAAATTGTCCAAAGTAGGTATATTCCATGTAGCACCAAGTGCCAATATTTTTATTAAATGGAATGAGGAGACACAAAAAAATTTGGTCCTAACTTTGATATGTTCAATAACAAAACTAATTGATTATTTTTGAATGAAACCCCTTTTCAATACATTGATATTTGATAATATTTTTATATAAATTATAATGAAATACAATGTAATTGATGATGAAATACAATGAATGGATTATAATGTATATAATTTTGCATTTGAAATCAAAATTTAAAATTAGAATACATTGTACAATTTAAAATTTAAATTTTACAATTTTACATTGTATAGATGTATTTTAAATTCTCAATTACATTATGTAATTGTATTTGAAATCAAAATTTAAAATTAGAATGTACATTACAATTTAAAATTGAAATTTTACAATTACAGTATATTGTCTACACATTGCAATTCAATTACATTACAATTCAACTATCTAGTAGATAGATTTAATATTGTTTTTAAAGCATCTAAACAAATATATATAAAACTATTATGGAGTAAGTTCATGGAGCACTGACCATACATTCAAGTGTATTCGCATTGGAGCACCATGACCCAATTTTCACAAAAGCCTCCCATCTAGTATTTTTAATCTTGGCATTAAAGCATCTACAAAAATACATTTATAAAACAACCTCCACAAAAATCTCCAAACAAATATTCAACAAGACAGCATGACAACTATGTCAATGATGCAAGTGGCATGCATGTAAATCATTCATCTGGCCAATGGGTTATAGGAATGTGAGTCTCCATAATACGATCATGGTCAACTTCTGTCATCTTCCATCTCTTTGGCTCACCTCTCTTCACCTTGATTTCTGTTAGATGTATTTGAGCTTCCATCACCAAATGACTGTATTGGCATGATATATATTCAGGCATAAAATCTTTGTAAATAATATGAGCACCATGTTTTTTCACTCTTTCAAAAAAGTGTCCCATTAGAACCATGTCTCCAATTTGGTATGTGAAGTCTCCATCTTGATAGGGTCGCACCAACCTGCTTTTTATTTGTGTGCATCACATTAAATAATATGCCACATTTTCTTGGTTGTGGGGGGTGCAATGACAACAAATACATCACCAAAAGATACATTACAAATATTATTCAAATGTCCTACGTTCATTTCTACAACATTTGTATATGTGTAATATATAGTGAACTAATTAACTTAATGAAGTCTCTTGTACCTTCCCTAAACATATCAGAAACTTGATCATGATCCAATGAGACCATTGTCTCATCAGTGTGCATCTCTTTCCATGTTGGAATTGGATGTGGGCCCTTTGGATTAAGAGAGACATATTTCCATGGTTTCACATATACATCATTTTCACAGTGATGAATCCCGCATCCATTTGCATCAATGCAAAAATCCTAAAAACAAGCCTACTTCCTCGTTTCAATGGAAAATATGTCACCCATGTCTTTACTTCGAACAGAATGTAATTCTCTCGTACCAGGTATGGTCTCACAATACCACAACATGGATCTATTAACATCACCAAGGGAAACATTTGAAAAGAATCTGCATGGAATTCAATTTGTCATATATAAATTCCTATCGAGTATGTGTTCTTTTGGAAATGATGATATTGAATGTTATTAGCTTATTAATTGAGTTTGGAGTTGATTACCTGCACATCGGCCTTGCTTGTTCATGACCTTGATGTCCCAAATGACGTGTGCACCAATCAACTACTTCTGTGGAGCATTTGAGTCGGGTTGCACCATGACTCATCTGGTACCTCCGAAGTGCTCATTTCACACATGCACCTGTGCCATCATGTTCACAATTTTCATGCCCTGTTTCGAAAAATATCCAGGTGTGTTGGATTCCTGTCTCTTTGTGAAGAAGACTCAACCAATAAAATGAGCATGCCGATTTGAATTTCCCTGCACACCCATCTGACCAAATCCAGTGTTCAACAAATGATACGCCTCTCTTCCTGAATGAATCATAAATCAACCCAAAGCAGTGTTGAACAAACAATGTGTCATGCTCACGATCATCACTGACATAAAAATGGTACTCCTTGATCACTTCACGTGACTGAGGGGTGTTATCCCTACCATCAATGCTTTCTTGAGCATGTTTGTACAATACATGTACGAAGATAGACACCTGGTCAGAGTGATAGTACTCACTCTATATCTCTCTCTGAGGAGCAAATGTGTAGTTCTCAGCAATGTCTACCACTGATAAGATTGTGCCCGGCTCAAATACCTCATGAGAATGTTTGAATTATGAAGCTTACCACCTGGACCTATGGGATTACTTTATGTATTTATAAATATGACTTTGAAACTTCTCCATGAAATCTGAAACAAGAATCTCATCCTCGAGCAAGTCGATCCTCTTAGATAGAACAAATGAAGAAGATGATGGATTCGTGGAGACATACTCGTACCTCTTCCACTTAACTGTGATATCTGACAATCCATGGTGTGTTGGATCGATAGGAAATTTCCTATGGAACAATGTCAAATCACCGCATTCAGGGCATCTTCTCCCACCTACACATCTCTTATTGAAAAACACGTGTTCAGGATTCTTGTTGCATAGTATCATACAAATAAAATCTCGCACTGTGCGAGGAGCTAGTTCACCGTTCTAGTGCCTTTTGCAAAAATCCAGAAATGTGTCATAGTATAGTTGAAATTCAACGTGGTACCAGAAACAACAAGTGTCGTGAATCGTATTCGTCCTAATATACCATGGTTTTAATTTGTTGAACATGCTAAATGATATTTGAACACCAGGATTGGTTTCTTGGAATTCCTCGTAAAATGCAACTCCCGTCATCTCCATCACATGCTTACAGTGCTCCTGATAAATGCCTCTGGATAAACGTTGTCGTAGGACATGCTTTCGATCTGGAATAGCAAGAGAATGGTTATCCCAAAACTCTACCACCTTCTCTCTAATGCATGCTGCCATCCTGCCTCAATAGGGTTCCCTACAAATAAGATCCCAATAAGCAGCTTCATCATTTTCATCTATCCGGACCTTGAATTTAGTATATTTAAACAATATTCTTTTTGAAACATTGAACAATGATGCCATTGTTGATACCATCTGATTTCTTGAGGTGCTTTGTGCAATAACCGCCGTTGTAATTTCCCTACGAGCAGCTCAGATATCATTATTTATTTATTTTCCAAATGAAGATAATGTAGTTCTTATATTTTCTATTGCATTCTCACACGTCTTTTTTGTTTTAACATCTTGAAAACCCAACAACTTTGTGGCACGTTTCAATTTTTTGTATTTTATCAACCCATGTAGGATTTGAGCCTGTGCCATCGTTGAATGTTGTTCAAAATATGACCCAGTTACTGACATGCTTGCTAACTCTTCAACTAGGAATCGAGTTCCCAATCACTTCTCGTATAGAAAAAACTGCACAATACTCAGGACAATTCCCACCTCTTCCAACCCCATTAGAACTCCCAATTATACTAGAAATGTGAGAGGGAAAGGTGTCATGTGATGGTTGATCAAGATCATGAGGGGGCATGGGGTCAAGTGATTCTTGATCACCATGTTGTGATGGCTGACCATAATTTCTCCCTACATAATCAAAATTCGTGTGAAGAGAATTTCAATCAGAAATGCACTATGCAAGGATCAATTAATTTTAAAGTACCAAATTGAAGTGTTTTGAAATGCATAATTGGTACAAGAATTGAAAATACTTTTAAAACAAGATTTAATTATTTGGAAATTGAATTCAAAAAGACTAAATATGTACACATTGAACTTAAAGTTGTACATTTAGCTTGATAATTGTTCTAAGTAGAGTTTGAAATTGCTAGTAACTTGAAATTTGAAATTGCTAGTAAAGTTTGAAATTGCTTGTAACTTAAAATTCCTTTTAACTTGAAATTGCTAGTAATTACTTGAGAATTGTTCTAAGTAAAATTTGAAATTGCTAGTAACTTGTACATTTAACTTTAAAATTGCTAGTAACTTGAAATTGGTTACATGTAAATTAACAAATTGAAAATTGATTACTTGATAGTTGTGCATTGAACTTTAAAATTGCTAGTAACTTGAAATTTGATGTGGAAATTGAAAAATTGAAAATTGCCTGTGAATTGAATTTTTCAACCAATACATTTAGCTTGAGAATTGTTCTAAGTAAAATTTGAAATTGCTAGTAACTTGAAATTTGAAATTGCTACTAAAGTTTGAAATTGGTTGTAACTTGAAATTGCTAGTAATTACTTGAGAATTGTTCTAAATAAAGTTTGAAATTGCTAGTAAAATTTGAAATTGCTTGTAACTTGAATTGGTAGTAACTTGTACATTTAACTTTAAAATTGCTAGTAACTTGAAATTTGTTACATGTAAATTAACAAATTGAAAATTGCTAGTGACGTGAGAAAAATTAGGTACAAGTATTGAAAACACATTAAAAATAAATAAAATTGTTTGTAACTTAATTTCAAAATAACTAAATATGTACATGTAACTTGAAATTGTACATTTAGTTTGAGAATTGTTAATAAAGTTTGAAAATCAAGTATATATATTTAACTTAATAATTATTAATAACTTGATAGTTGTGCATTGAACTTTAAAATTGCTAGTAACTTGAAATTTGATGTGGAAATTGACAAGTTGAAAATTGAGTGTGAATTGAATTTTCCAACTAATTATACATAACTTGAAAATTATCCATTTAACTTGAAAATTGTTACAAATTTTGAAATATAAATAACATATATACCTACTATAGGAAAAAGTTAATTTATCCCTACATTAATGCTTAGAAAAAATTGGTACATGAATTGGAAATACATTAAAAATAACATAATTGAATTTTCCAACTACTATATAATTATCACAATGTTCATTTTATTTGTTGTCATTGAATTTTATATCTATTACATAATTATCAAAATATTCATTCATTTGTTTTCAAATTGAATTTTCTAACTAATACATAACTATCATAATGTTCATTTCAAATAAAATGAGGGTAAGTTAAAATTAGACATTAATAATTATTTAAATAAACAAATGTTGAGACTTGGAGCTAGCATTGAGGCTATACATTTATATTTTTTTAGCAAATAACAAAACAAAAGTTGAAATTACATTTAACTTGAAATTGTTAGTAACTTAGAAAATTGCAATTAGTTAAATATGTACATTTTAACTTGAAAATCGTGTCCAACTGTATATTTAATTTGAAAATTGTTCCAATAACATTGAAAATTGTTAGTAACTTGGAAAGTTGAAAATAGTTAACATGTACATGTTTTAACTTGAAAATAGAATCCAAGTGTACATTTCATTTGAAAATTGTTCCAATAACATTTGTTAACCACTTGAAAATTATTCATTTAAAATGAAAATTGTCACAAATTTTGAAATACAAATAACAAAGTTCTGAAATATAAATAACAAAGTTATGAAATAAATAAAAATACTCATTACAAATAAATAGTAAATAAATTAGATTATGAAATAGTTAAAGTTTTTTGGAAAATTGTTAGTAATTTTGTACATAGTCTAAATAACAAATTGTACAAATATTTTTTTTAACAAATAACAAAACAAGAATTGAAATTAAATTTAACTTGAAATTCTTAGTAACTTAAAAATTTGGAAATAGTTAAATATGTACATTTTAAGTTGAAAATATGGTCCAAGTGTATATTTAATTTGAAAATTGTTCCAATAACATTGAAAATTGTTAGCAACTTTGAAATTTGAAAATAGTTAAAAATATGTACATTTTAATATGAAAATAGAATCCAAATGTACATTTCATTTGAAAATTGTTCCAATTTAACATTTGTTAGCCACTTGAAAATTATTCATTTAATATGAAAATTGTTGCAAACTTTGAAATATAAATAACAAAGGGATGAAATAAATAAGAATATCATTACAAATAAATAGTAAACAAATTAAATTATGAAATAGTTAAATTTTTTGGAAAATTGTTACTAATTTTGTAGTCTATATAAAAATTTGTTAAAAATATTATTACAATCAAAATATAAGAAGACTAAATTGAAAAAAAAATAGTTAGTATATAACAAATTATTAGAGAACTTGATAAAATATCATATTTAAATTATGTAACATCTAATTTACCTTGTTGCCCTCCATTGAAATTTGTTGCACCAAATGTGCATCTTCTTCTTCTCTCAAGCTTGCTCTTTGTTGTCTCATTTTATCTCTATTCCTCTCACACTCTTCATTGTCATTTTGTTGACGAGCATGCTTCCTTTGTCGTTTTCTTTTACTCCCCATCAAACTACAATGAAAGCAAACAAAGATTTCTTCAAATTGTTATAACAAACAACAATATGTTAATATGAAATTTTGAAATATGTCTACCAAGAAATCTTACATGTCTAATGAACTCTAATTGAACAACAACAAAATCACTAAGCTCTAATTGAACAACATCAAATTCGCATAGCTCTAATTGAAAATAAACAAGCAATGAGTTAAATTAGTGTTCTTGATCAATTTTTTAGGGATTATAAAGAGGTTGCTTGTTATTTTTATGAGGGAATGGTGGTTGGAAACATTAATTGTCCAACTCCTTTTCCGGGTTCTTTTTTATATTTTATTTACACAGGAAAATCCTCGATCGAGTTAATTTTACAAACCTTCAATCGAGCAAATACCTCGACCGAGGGCTTGGACATACCTCGATCGAGGTCCTATATAACCCTCGATCAAGCAAATACTTTGATCGAGGGCCTAAAAAACAGGCTGAGAGCCTTTTTCAGTGCAGAAAGACAGTTTTGTCTATCTTTCAGAGGCTTAAACCATGTCATTAAATGCACATTAATGGGCGGATCTGATACCATTGGATTCGTCAATGAATCCTCTATCCATATACATAAAATTTACAAATTTTTATCTTCGTATTTCTTTTTTTTAATTTCTACTAAAACTTGCCCTAAAAAATGTTGCCGACAACTTCAATTGAGCTCAAAGATAAATCAACAAGATTCAAAATACACATCCAAAAAATTTGAAAAAGTACACAAGCACTAGATAAGCGCGTCCTCTTCAAAAGGGTATTTTTAGTTTTGGAAATTATGTAAACAATCAAAAGGTTTGGTGCACACACACGCATGTGTGCAAAATGCGACTGAAATATTCATTGATTAGTTTTGAAAAATAATAATAAATATAATTTTTCAAGAAAAATATGTAAGCACTAGTGCATTCTGTCTAGATCATGTTCACATATTTCATGTTTTTAAATTATTACTTTAACATTAATTTATTGTGCACACACACAAACTTAATGAATATCAATAGTATGACTTTTTTCCACTGAAAAAAAAAACTACTTGTTAATTGCTCTTCAAATTTTTAAGTACACACATTTCATTAAATGAAAATTTGACACGATAAATGACATTGGTATATTTCGAAAAAAATATCATTGAAAAGCCAACATAATTCTCTACATTTTGTTTTTTAACTGCATGTCAAATTCATGTGGCAAATATGAGTTTCGAGGGCTTCAATTTAATACATGGGTAAAATTTCCGTTTTTCATCGTCATATTTGGCCAAAAATAGTTATCCATCTTCATGGAATCGCCCTCAAAAAATTTCATGAAATTATACTAGTTTATTGGCATACGTTGGCCTATATTTCAAAAGGGGTGTTGGAGAAGCTCATGAAAGTGTGCTTTAATTTTCTCTGGAAGGGGAGTCATGAATATAAAGGAATGCACTAGGTAAAATGGAGGAATATGGATCTTGCTAAAATATTCGATGGTTGGGGTCTAAAAGACATCCACCTTTTTTGTCATTCCTTAACAACTAAATCTTTGTGGAATCTTACGAAAAAGCAAGTTCTTTGGAAGAAGATTATAGTGCAGAAGTATATTGAGTTGGGTACTATCCTAGATTGTATTGGAAGAGAGAGGAAGGATATATTCAAAATGTATCAAACCAATGGAAGGTAGTGTCCCTTGCTTTCCCTATTCTAGGAACATGATACTTAGGATGGAAATTCAAGGATGGATCCAAAGTTCAGGTTGGCTCAGGTGCAATAATAGGTTGTAGTAGAGCTATTTTCCTTCCACCAAACATTATCATTCATCTGCGCACTTCAAATAGAGCAATTCTTAATCAGATTGCAACTCCCTGTGCTATGAGATTATGGAGAAAGGGGTGGATCCCAAGGGAAACCCTGGGTATTGGGCTATATTTGATGCAGGATTGGGATCATTTTTTATCTAATCTGGGGAGGCCACATATATGACTCACAAAAAATGAAGATTCACTTGTTTAGACTTTTAACACTGTTGTGGGTGAATATATATAGCTAAACAAGTATATATGTCTTTACTTCCATAGTC
Source organism: Larix kaempferi (assembly GCA_027924585.1). Lineage (NCBI taxonomy): Eukaryota > Viridiplantae > Streptophyta > Pinopsida > Pinales > Pinaceae > Larix > Larix kaempferi. Next base: position 11,034,587 of record BSBM01000074.1, on the reverse strand, counting down.
TCTAGACCCTATCTAGTGGGGGCACAAGCTATGGACTATCAAAGCACCCCCCAAATCAAAGTTACTTATGTGATTCATGCTCAATGATAGAGTTTTGACATGGGACCATCTATAGAAAAGGGGAAAGCTTGGCTCGAGCATATGTTTGCTTTGTAAATTCCACGAGGAGATGAATCAACAGCTATTTTTGTAGTCCTCATATTGTGTATAGGTCTAGTCTCACGTGGAAAATTTACTAAACTTTAGGACCTTGTTCTCAAGTAATTCCTTGTCTTTGTGTTTTCAAATTTGGTTTGATTCTAAGAGAGTTTAAAAAATGGCATGCACTCCTATATATAACATAATGGGGGTTCTGGTTGTCCTGTAATGGGACTATTTTTGAGGGGAAACATATCTCTCCTCACCAAACAAAGGTCTAGATTTGGGCCTTATTTCCTTACTTCTAGGAAGATACCCATTTAAAAGAGCCTGAGACGCTTAAGGAAATCCAATATGACCACTCAAAGGATTGATATTTTTTTCAATGGCACTTGCTAGGGCCCTAATCAGGTAGTAGGTGTGGGATTTTTTCTTAATCTTTCTTCATGGGTTTGTTTTCAGTTTAAAGAAAACCTTGGTACAGGAATGAATAACTCAAGGGAGTTATTTTCTCTATTCTATCTTCTGAAATTTGCACTTGATATGGAAATTGGCCAATTACATATATAAGGGGACTCATTGCTCATGATCATTTAGATGAGGGCTTGAGCTCGGATCCATAATATTGTTCTTTCCCCTTTGGCTTATCATTTGAAACAAGTGGTATTGTTGAACTTCAGTATATTAGTTTTTAACATATTTAAATAAGGCAAAAGGAGGATGTTGATTGGCTTATTTTCCCATAGATTATAAGGGTGGTTTTGGGCATAGGACTAAAATTATTTCAATCTTTGGGCTAGTGTGGATCATGTTAGCATTAACATCCTACTTTCTATTATTGTACAACATACTCTAGTGAATTGTACTTATGTTTTTGAGTGAAATTGTATTTTAGGGGTTAGGTGGATGATAGTTTTATAAATCTTCTCTTTTTCAGTTTGTGTTTCATGCACCTTAGGATTGTATTTTTAGTTCAATCTAAATAAAAAAATACATTTTTTCTTGGAAAAATCACATTCCTGCTATTCCAAAGGAATCAAGGAAAGCTTGAAATAAAATCATTACAATAGGACTCAACAAGAGCATCATGTCACTCACAAGAATTGAACTTGGGTGGGAAGGGCAACAATCTTTCCTCCCAACCACCCAAGCTACAACCAATGGACATACTTATATTTATATTATTTCATTATATAAATCATTTTTATATTATTAATTATATAAATAATATATTTCATTCTATAATTATATTTATATTTAACTTTTTTTTAATAATTTTATTTCTTCACATGGTAACTTAACACAACTAATATTTACCAATTAAGCATTCATTTTTCACCTTTCAATGTCGTTCATCCACTTATATCAACAAGCAATATATTGATCCACTTATATTGACCATATTATTATTATTTATTTAGGCCTAGTCTAAGAAAGTGAGGTGGATCTTTCCTTATCATTCACGGAGAGAGTAGACAAGCACTAAATGCCACATTAATGACTATAAGTGAAAGCGACAAAGACGAAGTCTTCCCCTCTCATTGTCCAAATCAATTCACAATTTTAATTTTATCTAAAAATTACAATATATAATAAAAAATTAAATTCTTCAAAATTCCTATCCAAAATACGATCCAAAATAAAAAACAAAATGAAAATATTTATCAACAACAAAACAACAATCAACCATTTTTATTTCGATGGAAGTCATTCATAAAGAATATGAACATGCCAGCCTAACTAATTTGGGCATTGCCACCCCAACTCTTTTAAAGAAAGAAACGTACAAAATACATTGTTTGAAATTGAAATTGGTGTTCACAATTCTTGGTTTCCATCCTAACATAGTAAAATAATCTAGGTGGCTTGATTAAAAACCATTGTGAATTTCAATATATTGGCATAACCATGTTGCCACGTAGCAATAACTTTACATGCATTTTTTGGAATGCACAACCGCTAGGTGTTTTCCACAGTCGACTCCTCACTTCCTATCGTCGCAACTCTAGAGACCGTAGTAGTATAGAAGCGGGACTCCCCTTCCACTTCTCGCCTGTGGAAATTACTATGGCAATTACAAGATACACACTTGAGTGTTGATGACTATGTAATCCTTCTTCCTATTTTCGAGGGATTTGAGAACTTCCTTTTGAAACTCATCTTGCTTCAAAAAATTTTGAACAATTTTAGTCAAATTGCCATTCTCATGCAATTGTTGTGGGAAAGAGAGTTGCTTCTTGTCCAACTATTGCACATGGGTCCAGTTATCCATTTGGATTTTAAACCTTAAAGTAGTATTGGTTCCATGTTTACCTCTATACAAATTTGAGCTTAGGATAACACACTCTGACTTGTGTAATACTCTGGTTGTTAAGCCCCGAACATGTTATTATTTTGTTTGTTATTAGGCACTAGGTTTCGGGACTATGGACTTATTATTATTATTATTTAATTAAATAACTACCTTCAACATAGACAACTAATGAGAATGAGGGAGCCATGGATTCCACATGTGAGGGGGTTGGGGACTATGAATTGTTTCTCTCCCTGACATTACTCTTTGGACCCTATTTTTTATTGTTAGAAAAACAACAGCCAATAACAATTTCGGAATTCCCCCCCCCAAAAATATAATAGATCTACATAACATACCTATAATACAACCATTATAGATCATAGATCTTATGTCCTTTCCGAATAATACAACCAATTTAGATCTAGATCTAATAATTAATTTTCACATCACATAATATTGCAAATTTGGCCATAAAGAAATAATTCAATTTTCACATCACATAAAATTTCAAATATGGGCATAAAGAAATAATTCACACGGAGAAAAATTGAACACCTAATTTTAGGTGGAAAACCCAATATGGGAAAAGCCACGTGAAGGGAAGGATCAATAACTTTTACTAATTACAAACCATTTACATACATCATAATACTTTGTCCCAATTACTTCAAACTTGTATCTTTCAAGTGCACAAATTTTATACCAACAATACATATTTATATTCTTTCAATAAACAAATATGGATCCAAAATTATGATCAAAAGCTTATACAACTAATTTAGCTAATTCCAATAATACAAGAGAAAATGAAAAGTGACAACTATTTATTTTATTTAAATAATATTTGGTTTCACACATAACAATCTCCCACTTGAGACCAAATATGAGCTATTGATCCAATCTCTCACCATCTTGCATCAAGTCACCTCCAAGCATGTCATTCTTCTACAAATCTGTTGCTTATCTCTTGGTAGAATTTTAGTGAGCACATCTGCAGGATTCTCGGCTCTATTAATATTTTCCAACTGTAAATGCCCCTCTTCCAACACTTGTCGAATCCAATGATACCTTAGATCAATGTGCTTGGTCTTTGAGTGAAATGATGGATTTTTTTGTCAAGTGAATAGCGCTTTTACTGTCACAATAGTGACACATACTTGTCTTGTTTGATTCCCAAATCTCCTAGGAATCGTTTCATCCACAACATTTCTTTGCAAGCCTCTATTGTGGCTATATACTCTGCCTCTGTTGTGGAGAGAGCCACTACTTTCTGTAGCTTAGACACCCAAGACACTGTTGCACCTGGAAAAATGTATAAGTAACCAGTGGTGTATTTTCTAGTGTCCACATCTCCAACAATATCTGCATCTGTAAAACCTTCAAGCACAATATTATTATCACCAAAACATAAACAATGATGACTAGTGCCTTTAAGATACCTCAAATTCCACTTTATTACTTCCCAATGTTGTTTTCCTAGATTGGAAATTTAACTGCTCACAACTCCCACTGAATGTGCAATGTCCCTTCGTGTAGATACGATGGCATACATCAAGCTGCCAACAACGAAAAAATAAGGAGTCTTTCTCATTTCTTCCTTCTCCTTGTCATCATAAGGGCACAAATCAGTACTTAGCTTGAAGTGGGCAGCAAGAGGTGTACCAATCGGCTTGGAATCCTTCATATTAAACCGTACAATGGACGAATCCAACCCTATAAATAGGGTTCTTTACATGAAAATACAACTAGCAAGAAACCACGGGCTACCAAAACCATGTTCCCGAAACCACTTTCTACCTTGCTCATTCTCGAGTCAAGGTTAACCCTAACATTTATTATTTTGGTTTATGGAGGCACTATTGCTCCCTCTTTGATGTTTAGTGGTGCCTACTTGGCTAGTGCTCCTTTCTTAGCTATTCCAAGCCTCCTTTGATTCTCCTCATGTGCTAGTGCACCCTCACTGACTATTTTTAGCTTGCACTCCTTGAAAAAAACATGTAACTCCCCTCTTATTTCACCTTTTTTCTATTTTGGGAAAGGGAATCTCTAATTGTAACCTCTCTCTCATGAATTGAGTAAACCCCAGTGAATTTGAGTTACCTCTCTTGGAATTGGAGTCACCCTCTAGGGAATTTGCATGGCTATAGAAGGATTTGAATTGGATACTGCATTCTAAACATTTTTTCTATGAAGTATGTACATAGCATGTTTATTATTTAAATATAAAATTTTCAGCTGGTTGCATGGTGAGCAAAACGCTGAAGAGGAGATCCAGATATTAACCGAGGTTGGTGAGGGGGTAAGGTTTACCTGTGTACATTGTCTGTTTGATCAGTGGTTTTCTAAACCTTATGTTAAAATCCCAAAACCCATGTTCCTGAGCTAAACTAAAATGGGGGAGTGTATAATAATTAAATATTATTAATTAAAACTTTGAGAGAACTTACTTAATTTTGATTAAGTTTTTAATTGAAATTATGGGAGAGGGTAACGTGGTTCCTTTAGGATAGCCATGTGGGAACCCAAAGAGAGCGTCGAGAAAGGAAAAAACCTAAACGTGAGACTTGGAAGAAAGAGGGGGGTTATTCGAACTGTCTAAGAAAATTAATGGTTATTCCCAATTTGCTTGTTGATATTGTTGCTTGCTGATACAGTTACATAGGAAACTATTGTGGTGGCGAAATCCTTGAGTGAAATTCAAACACTAGTAGTGAAGGGTATCACTACGTGCCATTGAATTCACAGAGGTGGAATAAAACTTTGTTTTATAACCTGTACTAACATTGTAACCCTGTGGTTGAATTGACCAGTCATTTGGAAATTTGTGCATGAAACCCTGAGTGGAATTCCGACATTTGTAGTGAAGTGTATCATTGTGTGTCTGTGAAGGAGCTTTGGTGGGTTAATTGCGAAATTGGCATGGAATTGGTTTAAAAATTGTTGTTTTGTTTCTGGTTGGTTGCAATTTATTAATACTTCCCAGTTATTTCTACTTTGCCCCTGTGAGGGAGATGAGGAGGTTCGTGATTTACCTCTCGTTAGTGTCTGGATCTCGGTTCAAGGGTGGACTTGGAAGCTGAAATAATACAGGTTGGACAAGTCTTATGGTTGGGTGGTGTGTGGCTCACATGCAGTCAATTTCTCATTTCAAGACAAAATCTCATATAATTATATGCAGAATTATAATTCTCTACAATTTTCTCTTTTAAATGATAGTTTGAGAGAATTTCATGGTGAGATTTCATGGTTTTGAATTTGTATTATGTTATACGTTAATTATATGCAAGTATGCTTTGAAAAATTATGTTTGTGGCAATTCTGTGCATAATAATTATAATTTAGGTGCAAATGAAATTTAAATGGATTAATATTTCTGGGTAAGTCTAATTCACCCTGAATAATTATTTCTTCAACCCAGGCATTGTAAACTCTATTTTTAAGCTTATTATTAAATTAACCAGATGTATATTCCTTGGGTACATATTTTGTTTACATTCTTGTTTATATTCTCTGTATATTTGAATTTGGAAGCTTAACGCATGGCTGAAAATGTCTTAGTTTTTATTGATTGGTAAAAATTGTTAAATAGTGTTATGGTGAAAATTTGTGAAAGATAATGAAAAATGAATGTTCAAATATAAATCATGGCATAAATTAGTTGCATGGTTTACAAATATTATGAGCTAAGTTATAATTCTCATGATTGTTTTGAATTGGTTTGTATAGTTTAAAATGCCATGGGGTGTTTATATGTAAATTGCAATAACATTTTTAAGAATTGGTTTGTTATTTGTATTTTACAAAGGCAATTTAGTTAATTACAGCAAAACCATGAATTGGTTGTATGGTTTACAAAAACCATGGATTGGTTTATTTAAGAAAATAAAACTACTTTATAATTTGTTTATTTAAGAATGTGCTTTGGTAGTTAAAATAATGAAAGAATATGATAACGTGGGAGGATGTTTTTCCATTTTTAAGAATGAATTTATTTTAAAGAGAAAAATTATGAAGTTTAAGTCTTCATGATTAATGAAAATTTATAGAAATACAATTTCATATTGTTAATCTCTAAGTTTAAGCCAAAATTGGAACTAATTTGGTTTATCAAATTTAAAGTTTGTTAAGCAAGTTAGCGAGCTTGTTTCAGATTGAGTTTTAGATTAAGTAAAAGTTTTGAACTAAATAATGGACTATTGAAACTCGCCAGTAGTTGTTGTTACACACTTGTAGAATGCTGTTGAAACTCGCCAGTAGTTGTTATTACACACCTGTAGTATGCTGATGAAAATCGCTAGTAGCTGTTGGAACTCGCCAGTAACTGCTGAAACTCACTAGTCATTGTTGTTACACACCTGTAGATGTTGTTGAAAGTTGCCAGCAGCTGCTGAAACTCACTAGTAGTTGTTGAAACTAATACAGACATGTTATGGGTCTCATAAAAGATATGTTATAGTTATGTTATGGGTCTCATAATAGATTGATGCTTTCGCAAAAGTGAGCATAATGTATTTATTCATGTGATTAATTTACAAATATGTTTAAACAAAATATAAAAAAAAATGTTGTGTGTTTAGTTTAGTCAATGTAACGCAAGAGGGCGTTACACATCTTCTCTCTCTCTGAGCTCTCCAGTTCAGTGGAATGCTCTCTTGTTTGGGAAATACATGCTCTTGAGTAGGAGATGCATTGTATTACAATAAGATTGAAGGCCTTGTGATGAGGTTTAAATACCCTGTAATGGGGATTGAAGATTGATATATTTTTACACAACATGAGTCCTTCTCCCATTGCTTGTATATGTCAAATCTAGCTTGTAAAGCCGCAGTGAGGATGGTGATATCCCGAGGGATTATGTAGTCATGGGATTCACAACTCACTAGGTAGTGTAGATGGAATAGAAAGTTGATATGGTGAAGGGTGTAGTTGTGATATTCTCACAGTGTTGAGAAGGGCACAACCATATGTTTTGGTTAAGATATTTTTGAGAATTTTTAGGTTGTGAGACCTACTCTATTGCGTCCAAAATGTCATTTCCATTGAGGAATACTTTTTGTTTCACTGAAAAATGTTTCCATATGACTAAGATACAATTGTTTTTGTGTGGTAGTGTTCCCGGTGTTGAGATGAGCACACCACCTTTTGGTTTGAGAGTACCTCTCCTGTGGATCTATGGCCTTAACTCGTGGGTGAATTTCATGTTGAAATATGCATGAGCATGGCATGTCTATGGCTTGGTGGAACGTTGTCACATTGAAGCTATTTTCTTTTCATTGAGATGAGTATTTTGTTATATGCTTATTTACTGCAATTTCTTGTATATATGTGTGCTCATGGATCTTATTTTGTTTTCATTTACATGGTTTTAGATGGAATCCATGGAATATGATCTATGGAAGCCATGGAATATGATATATTTATCATTTTTATGGTTGTAGATGGCATCCTTCATATCTGGTTTTGTTGCTGTTAATATGGGTGAAGGTGGCAGTCAATAGATCTAATTTTTAACACTGTTAATATGGTAGATTGCGGCAACCTGTAGATGTATTTATTTACATTGTTTATGGTGGCTTGTAGATCTAAATATTTTAAAGTTTGAATGGTTGTAATAGATATAATATTTAATTTTTAAAATCATGCTAATAACTTGCTCAAATCTGGTTGCATTCCATGCTTGCATTTTCCATGCATAACATGTGATTTGGGGAATAATTTGCATTTGTATTCGAGCATTTCATTTTAAAACATTGATTGTTTTATTTTATTAGCTTCTGGGCATGTTGGCCTAGCCTTAGTTATCCTTATTCCATTGTGCATTACCCTTATTCATCCTTCCCATTGGGATCCCAAGTGTCCTTGGGCTTGGTTTAGGGGATGGGGACACCACAAAGAGCTTATGTTTCAACTTTGCAACTATTGGGCCTTCTACATATTTATAACTCTGTGTTTATGTTTTGGAATCGTAATAAGTATATGTATTGCGAAAGATATGTGTAGTATGCTAACAGTGATTGATAATGAACACATTTCAACCCCAGTTATGTCAATTAATGAATAAGCATACAATGTGATTATTGGAAAACAAATTTTAAACCCCAATTGAAGACCAAAGGCTTAGTACAAGTATAGTGAAGAAGAAGCTATAGTAGTAAGAGATAAAAAAATCAACCGCAAAGATCAAATATGGATTCGGAAGAAGGACAATTACCATACATCCTTGAAGAGGAGTTTGGAAGAAGAGAATCTAGGAAAAATGGCGAGAGACAAGATAAGTAGTGAACCCTTAAGTCTTGAAGATTCAGTAAGAAAGTGCAAAGAAGATCATGAAAGGATCGTTCACATTCAAGAAAAAATCATGCATGACCTACAACAATTGAAAAGAACCCAAGGAACAACTCCAAGAAACAAAACAATCAGGATTCCAAAAGACATGTACCAAGAAGATATTATGAAAGATCTAGACCATCCTCAATAATACCTCATCATATGCCCTTTACAATGAAGAAGAAAAGGTATTCATCAAGTAGCTCAAAAAGAAACTCTGAAAGATCCCCAGTAAGATATAAGAAGAGAAGGTTTTCAAATAATGAATTGGTGGGAGAACTAAGAAGAATCAAACCCCCATCCTTTGATGGAGAAGTGAAGCAAGGTGAAGATGTGAAATTGCCCACATAAGATCCAAAGAGATGACGTAAACCTCACAATGAAATAATTTAGGAATAATAGAAGAAGAGACAAGCAATAGAACTTAGATCCAAAGAAACTCTGATTGAGGCAGAATAATTACACATGTTGCTATTAACAGAATAATAAATTGGTAAATATACAATGTTGAGTATGAGGATTCGAATTCACTAGGTTGAATTCGAACTGGCCTTCATGCACAGATCCATAATCAATGGAGAGTCATCAATGCCTAACTAGGAGTCCACCTTCTCATCAGTGAAGTCATCAATGCACAAGTAATTGGTCAACCGAGAGTCAAACTAAGTCTAACTGAGTGTGGTTGGTGTAACTGGTACATGGAAGCACTAATGTAGTGAAGGAGGCTCAGTGGAGGGCACAGATGGAGCTAACTGGAGTCAAAATAGGCTGTCTAGTCACACTGGAGGTCCATTGGAGTGGTAAGGTCAGTTAGGAGTTAGTTCATCCTTAAATCAAGGAAATAACTGAAGATAACTAAACTAAATTGGACTAATAGGTGAAGAAAGGCGCCCTTCTCATACAGTAGGTGAAAGGAGGGCACACTAAGCTCTAGGAGAGCTAAAACTGATCTAAAAGAAGCTCCGGGGGCTAGTTTGTTGAGGGCTAGGTGTTGGTGCTGATGACTAGAATGCATGCAAACCCTAATTTTGCATGCATGACTGAAAATGAAAATGACAGAAAAGCTAGGAGGACTAGGATGGAGTATAGGAATATCCTAACACCTCCCCTTAATCCATCCTGGTCCCTGGTAACTAGGACCAAAGGTCACCCATACAATCAATGAAATGATAAAAAAATAAAAAAAATTAAAGAACTGTCCATAAACTGAGGAAATGGGGAAAACCTCATGGGAAAATACCCCCCCTCAAAAGAACAGTAAAAAACTCAAAGAACCATCATACTATGCAGAAAAGAAAGAAGCTTTCATCAGTGAAAACTTTTGCAAAAGACTTGGCAAGCTGATCCCTTGTAGGAAGGTCTCCCACTGTGTGGAGGATGAAGCAAGTTTTTCAGGAACTCTTTCTGTATCTGGAGTGAATGGAACATGCGGAGTCTTCCCAAAAGATGGAAGAGAGAACCCCATCATCATGTTGCATCTCTCATGGAGAGGTGGATGACATAATGCAAGGTTGGCATGATGCTGAAGTCTAATAGTTTTGTGATCATATAAGTCATCAACTGTGTTCTCAGTAGTAGCAAGGTTTGTGTGAGCCCATATTGACCTTGAATCTGGACTGAGAATAGGTGTTGGTTCTGGATCTGAATCTTCTTGAACCATGATCTCAACATAAAAATCTTGATCTTCTTCTTCATTAGAAGAAGAGGAGTCACTGTGATCTTCATCAGAATCTGAATGAATAGTCGGAGAGAAAGTCATGAAGTGTGAGAAATCATATGTTTTTGAGGCATGATTAGCAATCCCATTCACTATAACCTTTCCAGTGGATATTTCTGTAATCTCTATTGTGTTTGGACCAAAATTACTTGTTTTGGTGATCCTGTATGAGTCATTTGAGAAACTGAAAACAAATTAGTTGTAAGAGAAGGAACAAATAAGACATTTTTGAACTTACCATGCTCCATATGAACTGTTCCCAATCCTTTGGCAGAAATCTGAGAGTTGTCTCCCATGTGAATGGTAGGCCCATCTTGGAGATCGGAAGAGGAGAAGGATTCTATAGATGCAATCATGTGGTTGGAGGATCCGAAATCTATGAGGAGGGATTTTGTCTTTGAAAAACCAGCCATCAATGCATGACAATCATCAAATCCACTTCCAGAATGAGACATCTTTGCTTCTTTTGGAACAACAATTTGGTTTTGTTCAAGAAGCTTGGTTAGAAGATCAATCTTCTTGTGCATGCAAGCATTTTCAGGATGGTTTCCTCTCTTGCAGTAGGTACAATTTGGTCTCTTTTGTTTGTCATTCTTGGATCTTGAAGGTTTCTTTCCTTTGTCTTTTTGCCTCCCCTTTGCATTCACTCCACTTGCTTCACTAGCTAAAAGAGCTAGATCTTTGGAGGTTTTGATGGCATCCATTTGAAACAGTTTGTCCTCTTCTTGAATGAGGGCTTGAGTGAAGGCTTCTAAGGTAGGAAAATTCCATCCAGGGATTGACATTCGCCCAGAGTGGAAAGTAGATACAAAGACAAAAAATTGAGATCCAAGTTTGCTCAAAATGGAAAGTACCAATTGCTCATCACTCTTAGTGATGCCACAATGCTTGCATTGTACAACCAAACTTTTAAACTTTGAGAAGAATGTTTGAATGCTCTCGAAATTGCTAGGTTGTAGGGAAACCAATTCATTTTCAAGAATGTAGCCTCTTAACCCATCTTGTTTGCCAAAAAGGCTCTCCAATTTGATCCATAACTCTTTTGGAGAATTCAATCCTTCAACATGGAACAATAGATCTTTGGACATTTGAAGGCATATGAATCCAAAAGCTTCATCCAATTTGTTTAGATGCTGGATTCTTTCTCTAGCTATATGTGGTGTGGCATAACTTTCATAAACCAATCTTTCAAGCCCTTTGTGCATCAAGTGAATCTTCATCTCACTCTTCCATTTGAAGTAATTGAAGGGAGTGAGAATCATGGGAGAAGGAGAAGAAGAAGAAGAAGCATTCGAATTGCTCATCTTTGACTGCTGGAACAAGTGCAATTAGAAACTGCTGAATCTGCTGCTGCAACTGCTGGAACTTCGAAATACCTGCAAAAAACTCTCAAGAATGGAGGTAGAATATACTCTCAAATGGCTCTGATACCATGTGAAATTTCCCACATAAGATCCAAAGAGATGATGTAAACCTCACAATGAAATAATTTAGGAATAATAGAAGAAGAGACAAGCAATAGAACTTAGATCCAAAGAAACTCTGATTGAGGCAGAATAATTACACATGTTTCTATTAACAGAATAATAAACTGGTAAATATACAATGTTGAGTATGAGGATTCGAATTCACTAGGTTGAATTCGAATTGGCCTTCATGCACAGATCCATAATCAGTGGAGATTCATCAATGCCTAACTAGGAGTCCACCTTCTCATTAGTGAAGTCATCAATGCACAAGTAATTGGTCAACCGGGAGTCAAACTAAGTCTAACTGAGTGTGGTTGGTGTAACTGGTACATGGAAGCACTAATGTAGTGAAGGAGGCTCAATGGAGGGCGCAGATGGAGCTAGTTGGAGTCAGAACAGGCTGTCTAGTCACACTGGAGGTCCATCGGAGTGGTAAGGTCAATTAGGAGTCAGTTAATCCTTAAATCAAGGAAAGAACTGAAGATAACTGAACTAAATTGGACTGGTAGGTGAAGAAAGGCGCCCTTCTCATGCAGTAGGTGAAAGGAGGGCGCACTAAGCTCTAGGAGAGATGAAACTGATCTGAAAGAAGCTCTGGGGGCTAGTTTGTTGAGGGCTAAGTGTTGGTACTGATGACTAGAATGCACGCAAAATGCATGCAAACCCTAATTTTGCATGCATAACTGAAAATGAAAATGACAGAAAAGCTAGGAGGACTAGGATGGAGTATAGGAATATCCTAATAGAAGATGTTGAAGCTTGGTTGTTGGGTCTTAGAAAGTTATTCTAGTTGCATCAGTACACATCAAACATGGAAGAAAGGGTATCCATCTACCATTTGCAAGGCAAAGCATCCATTTGGTGGGATCAGCTAGTCAAGCTGAAAGATAATGATGAAGATAGAATCTCTTGGAGAAAGTTCAAGAAATATTTCCAGAGAGAATATCTCTCATAGCACTACTATGACAAAAATATGGAGGAGTTCTTTGAACTCAATTTGGGCAGCATGACCATGGAATCTTATGAGAAAAGGTTCCTAGAGCTCTTGAAGTATGCAGATTTCATAAAGGATGAGAAAGTGAAGATTCAGAGGTTCCTCAATGGTCTACCAAATTCCTATAAAGACAAGATCCAATATGAAAGACTAAAGACCCTTAAAGATGCCATTTGGAAGGAAAAGCATATATATGATCAGAATAAGCACAAAGCTCCATAAGAAAAGATACAAGAAAGAACAAAGAAAGAAATTATTCAAGCCTCGATCATTCAGAAACAATAATAATTCCTATCAACAAGAGCAAAGAAAAACCAAAGGAGAAGATTTAGATAGAAATCCAAGACCACCTGTTGAATGTTGGATATGTAAGAAGAATCACTATGCCAGGCAGTGTCCACAAAAGGGAAGGACCATTAACAACATTCAAGAAGCCTCAATTGTTCGTGATGTTTGAAGAAGTATTCCAAGAATCTATGCAGCGCTGGATGGCAGACAAGCTGATCATTAGTACTAGATGATTGAGGTAGCAGGTAAGGTTGCAAATGTACCTATAACTAATTTGATTGATTTTGGAGCTATCCATAGTTACATTGCACCTAACACAGTTGAGAGATGTCACTTGAAGAAAAGCAAGATTGAGATAGCAAGTCTAGTGTAGTTGGCTACAGGTACTAAGAGGAAGGTCACATAAGTAATAAGAAAGTGTCCTTTGGAAATGAATGGTATGAAGAACTTTGCAGAATTGAAAAACATACCTTTAGGTTCATATAATATATTGGTTAGCATGGATGGTTGGATGCACATTATGCCATGTTTGACTGTCACAATAAAACTTATACTTGTCGGGATGAAGAAGGAAACCCGATGATAGTGAGAGGTATACCTAGACCCATATATCTAAATTTGATCACAACTCTGCAGTTGAAGAAGTGTTTTAGGAAAGGTTTTCAATTGTATGCAGCTCATGTGGAGGAAGGAAAAGAACCAGATCTATAAGACTACCTAGTGCTACAAGGATTTACAGATGTATTTCAAGAATTGCCAGGAATGCCACCTAAGAGAGACATTGATTTCTCTGTTGATTTGGTAATGGGTGCAGTTCCTTCATTTAAAGAACCTTACATAACGAGTAGTCCAGAATTCAAAGAGTTGTAGATGCAGTTAGAATATCTTCTAAAGAAAGTTTAAATAAGGCCCGGTGTGTCACCTTGGGGATCTCCTATGTTATTTGTAAAGAATAAAGATGGAACTCTAAGACTCTCTATAGATTACAAACAGTTGAACAAAGAAACAATAAGAAACAAGTATCCCTTGCCAATGATTGATGTCGTTTTTTATCAGTTGAGAGGAGCCAAAGTATTCTCAAAGATAAACATGAGATCAGGATATCACCAAGTCAAAATCATGAATTAAGACATCAGTAAGAAAACATTATGGTCCAAGTATGGTCATTATGAATTTATTATGGTACCTTTTGGATTGACAAATGCATCGGAAACATTCATGAGTTTGATGAATGGAGTTTTCATAAAGTATTTGGATAAGTTTGTAATTGTATTTTTGAATGAAATCCTCATTTATTCCAAATCAGAAGAAGAACATGAAGAGCATCTAAGATTGGTGATGCAAGTACTCAGAGAAAATTAGTTGTATGCCAAGATAAGTAAGTGGTCATTCTATCAGAGTACAATCCACTACTTGGGTCACATCATATTAGAAGCAGGCATCTCAATGGATCCTGAAAAGACAAGAGCTATAGTAGAATGGAAGACACCAAGGGATGCATCAGAATTAATATCTTTTATGGGGTTAGCAGGGCACTATTGAAGATTCATTGAATGTTTCTTAAAGTTAGCTCATCCCATTACATCTGTGCAGAAGAAGGGAGTGAATTTTGAATGGACTTCCAAGTGTGAAGATAGTTTTTAGAGACTCAAGGAAATGCTCACCAATGGACTAGTTCTAAAGATTACATATCCTTATGAAAGATTTGCCAAGTATGCACCAATGCATGTCAGCAAGGCATTGGTGGAGTGTTGACTCAAAATGGCCATGTAATTGGATTCCACTCATGATCTGGAGCTTGCAGCCATCATTCATAACTTGAAGATGTGGAGGTACTACTTGACGGATAAGAAGTTTGAATTAAGGATTGATCATGATGTTTTGAAGTATTTGTTCGAGCAACCTACCTTGAATGCAAGATAGAGAAGATGGATGGAATTGATATTTGAATATGACTTTAATATTACGCACATCAAAGGCAAGGAGAATAAGGTAGCTGATGCACTTAGTAGGAAGATACATGTGATGTATGTAGCAAATTTCACTACTAGTACATCAGATTTGAAAGATAATATCATTGAAGCCAATGCAACAAATGAACATTACCAACAAGCGAGAGATGGATTGCAGCAACAGAAAGTACCACAAAAGGTTGAAAAGTATAGGTTGAAAAATAATGGAATCCTCATGCATAAGGACAGAGTTTATGTGTCAAACTATGGAGATATAAGGAAGATGGTTCTTAAAGAGATGCATAATGTGCCTTATGTTGGGCATTCAGGTTATCAAAAGACAGTAGAAGCAGTGAGGAAGAAGTACTATTGTCCAGGAATGAAGTAGTATGTTGTGGAGTACATAGCTAGATGCGTGGAATGCCAAAAGCTTAAAGTAGAGCATTGAAATCCAGCTGGTTTGTTGCAGCCATTACCAATACCTGAATGGAAGTGGGATGTAGTGACAATATATTTCATCACAAAGTTTCATATGATAAGACTACATAATGATACCATCATGGTAGTAGTGGATAAGTTGACTAAATTTGCATACTTTATTCCAGTGAAAACAACTCATAAGACAACCAACATAGTGGACATCTATATGAAAGAGGTTGTTAGACTACATGGAATTCCAAAAGCTATAGTGTTAGATAGAGATGGAGAGTTTACTTCTAACTTTTGGAAATGCTTGTTCAAAGGATTTGGAACAAATATAAACATGAGTACATCCTACCATCCCTAAACAAATGGACAGACATAAAGAGTTGATCATGTGATTGAAGATATGTTGAGAATGTATGTGATGGATCAACCGTCAAAGTGGGAGGATTATTTTCACTTGGTAGAGTTTTCCTATAATAATGGATATCATGCCTCTCTAAAGATGAGTACTTTTGAGGAACTGTATGGAAGGAAGTGCAATAATCCTATTAGTTGGGATAATCCAATGGAAATAATCATTAATGGACCTAAACTACTGAAGGACATGGAAGATCAGATGATTAGAATCAAGCAGAATCTGAAAGCAGCTCAAGACATACATAAAAGTTATGCAGCTCAAGACATAATTGACAGACAGTTTAAAGTCGGTTATCATGTCTTTTTGAAAGTCATACCCAAGAAGAGTTCCTTGAACTTGGGGAACTATTCCAAGCTAGCTACTAGATATTGTGGACCCTTTGAGATCTTAGCTAGAATAGGTCTCGTTGCATATGAGCTTGCATTTCCTGCTTGCATAAAAGTGCATAATGTATTTCATGTATATTTATTAAGAAATTATATACCTGATGTTAATCATGTGATTGATTGGAATGGATTCAGGTGGAACCGGAAGGGGATTTTCTCGTACAACCAGTTACCATATTGGGCAGAAAATTCAAGCTGCTCTGGAATAGAGAGATATGTAGGTAAAGGTCCAATGGACCCACTACATTCCTGAAGATTCTATTTGGGAGTTGGAAGATGCTATGAGGGAGGCATACCCTCATCTTTTTTGAAATTTTGTGTTGCGGCATGTATGTAATAAGTATGAATCAAGGACGAAGCATTGTTTTAAGGGGGAGGGAGATGTAATACACCAGTTGTTAAGCCCCAAGCATATGTTATTATTTTGTTTATTATTGGCCACTAGGTTCCAGGACTATGGACCTTATTATTATTATTATTTAATTAAATAACTAACTTCAACATGGACAACTAACGAGAATGGGGGGCCATGGATTCCACATGTGAGGGATTTGGGGACTAGGATTTGTTTCTCTCCTTAACATTACTCTTTGGACCCTATTTTTGCTTATTTTTGTTTATAGAGGTACTATTGCTTCCTCTTTGATGTTTAGTGGGGCCTACTTGGCTAGTGCGCCCTCCTTGGTTATTCCAAGCCTCCTTTGATGCTCCTCATGTGCTAGTGCACCCTCATTGACTATGTTTAGCCTACACTCATTGAAAAAAAAGTGTAACTCCCCTCTTGTTTCACCTTTTTCTATCTTGGGAAAGGGAATCTCTAATTGTAACCTCTCTCTCATGAATTGAGTAACCCCCTAGTGAATTTGAGTTACCTCACATGGAATTGGAGTCACTCCCTTGGAAATTCGAATGGCTATATAAGGATTCGAATTGTCTCTCTTTCACTCTTCTTCTCTCTCTCTGAGCTCTCTAGTGAAGTGGAATGCTCTTTTATTTGGGAAATACATGCTCTCAAGTAGGAGATGCATTGTATTGCAGGAATATGTAAGGCCTTGTGATGAGGTTTTAAAACCCTGTAATGTGGATTGAAGATTGGTCTATGATTACACAACATGAGTCCTTCTCCCATTTCTTGTCTCTGTCCAATATAGCTCGTAAATCCGGGGTGAGGGTGGTGATATCCCGGGATATTTTGTAGTGAGGGGATTCACAACTCACGAGGTAGTGTAGATGAAAGGGAAAGTTGATATCGTGAAAGATGTAGTTGTGGTATTGTCACGGTGTTGAGAAGGGTGCAACCATATGTTCATGTTCATATATTTATGAGAATTTATGGGCTGTTATACCTATTCCATTGCGTTCAGAACATCATTTCCAGTAAGGAATGCTTTTTGTCACTAAAATAGGTTTCTGTATGACTAAGATACAATTGTTTTTGTGTAGCAATGTTCCTGGTGTTGAGATGAACGCACCATACCTTTTGGTTTGAGAGTACCTCTCCTGTGGATCTATGGCCTTAGCTTGGGGGTGAATGTTATGTTTAAATATGCATGATCATGGAATATTTATGGCTAGGTGGAACATTGTCCTATTGAATCTAGTTGCTTTTCATTGAGATTAGTATTTTGTTATATGCTTATTTACTGCAATTTCTAATATATATATGTGTGTGTGTGTGTGTGTGTGTGTGTGCGTGCATGTGCTCATGGATATGATTTTGTTGTCATTTACATGGTTGTAGGTGGAATCCATGGGATCTGATCTATTTATCATTTATATGGATGTAGATGGAAGCCTTCATATCTAGTTTTGTTTATGTTAATATGGTTGTAGGTGGCAGTCGGTAGATCTTATTTTTAACACTGATAATATGGTAGGTTGTGGTAGCCTGTAGATGTATTTATTTACATTGTTTATGGTGTCTTGTAGATCTGAATATTTTAAAGTTTAAATGGTTGTAATAGATATAATATTTAATTTTTGAAATCATGCTAATAGCTTGCTCAAATATGGTTGCATTCCATGCTTGCATTTACCATGCATAACATGTGCTTTGGGGAATAATTTGCTTTTGCATTTGAGCATTTCATTTTAAAAGGTTGATTGTTTTATTTTAATTGATTTTGGGCATTGTTACACCGTATTTTGCCACCTTGTAAGCATTAATACTCCTTGGCCTCTTTTACCTATCTATAGACTCAAAATCATATTTTTGGTTCTCCTTGAACCCATTTTCCTTATTTTTCCTCCTATACATGGCCTACTTCAGTACAACTCGTGTATATGCTGGTTGCATCACTGCAGCCAACATACATCGAATTTTTTGGTAAATAAAAGTAAAAACTCTATTTTTCACTCCAAAAAGTAGCCATTGAGACCTTTGGCCCTCCATGTATCTTGAAACGACTCGATTCGACCTTTCACTTTCCTTTGGAGGGTTATATATTGAGCTATTGTGGTACATGGAAGGAGGAGAAAGAGAAGAGCATTGAAACTCTATCGAAATTGTGCCTTGCTTGAGTGTACATCCATTGATCCTAGTTGTTGTGAACCATTTATGTTCCCCTCCCAAACTCTTTCATATCTTGTGAAGGATTCGCTCCTTTACTCGTGAGTTTGCCATTGTATGGGGGATTGAAGTGGTGGAGGTACCTAGTTTTTGGTTCATATGAGTTGCCGACAGGAGGTTGTATCTTGTACTTCTTGTTCATATTAATAGAAATACTCATTTTCCTGTCCATTTATATTGTGAATGATCATTTATTGTCATTGGGTACATTTTCTTACATATATCATGGATTATGCTATTGTATATGCTAACCTTTTTTATATATCATATGCACTTGTTTGCATTTATTGTTGAGACTAAGCTGCAAGTTCAAGTGTGGTGATTCGAAATCTCAACGGAATTCTTCATCAGACGTCTAGATTGAGGTAGGTCCTTTATTTGATTTATTCGCATTTACATTCATATAGCATATGTTGATAAATGAGTTGATTTCTCGGCTCCAGCTGTCTATTGTGGTCTACCCCAAGCCATAGGATTTTTTTCTCCGTAACAGAATTTGCGACTCCACTGGGGAGAAGCCTCCATTTGGCGTCTTTTGGGTAATTTTTCCTTGTTTTAGTTCTCTGTTTTGTTAGGTTTCTGTGTCGTTGATAGGTTTTCAGGTTCTTATAGAAAAATCCCGAGTTTCTTGGCCTTTTTTCACTCATTGTTGATCATCTATCCTTGATTGTACGGGAGTTTGCTATGGTTTACCCGCGTGTACACGCCACTGTTAATTAACTAGCCCTTGTACGTACGCTACTGTTCATTGAACAATTGCATATAGATCTGGTTTAACCTTGTTTATGGTGTTTGGTTGATGCTGGGTGAGTTCTAGGTGTTCTTGAGTCTTGCTGGGCCTGTATCCTGACCGTCTCATGCCCTTTTAGTGACTAGAAGCTCCTCTTTCTTTGTTTTTTGAGAAATTTGTTTTTTAACCATTTTTCTTTTTTATAGCTCATTGACTTACCTGAGCCTTTCTTTTTGGGTTTGTTGGGTTATCTACATTGCATTCTCTGCATTTTTTCTCTGAAAAGTATTGATTCTAGTTGCATTTTCATTTATTCATATTGAAAATACAAAAAAAAATTGATTTTTGTACGTGCATTACCCTTATTCCTTATTCCGCTGTGCATTACCCTTATTTAGCCTTCCCCTTGGGATCCCAGGTGTCCCGGGCCTTATTTTAGGGGCCGAGGACACCAAAACTTGGATTTGTAGTTTTTGAGAATCGCCCTTATTTGTTGTTGATTGCTTCGATGGTTTACGGTTGTCCCAGAGGTTTTAAGGAAGATGGGGATCTGGATCCAAAGCAAACCGGCTAATGGCAACTCCTCTTCTAAGACAAGGCTTTTTTTGAGAATGTTTAATTTACTACTTATATTTGCTAAGTTGTAATATAAAGCATTGTATTTTTGTAGAAGTAAAACCAATAGGTGTCAATTTAACCCATTCAACGAAAATCCCTTAGACAAGGTTCAATTGTGTACTAGAGTAGGTCTGTGGGTAATTTTCTTAATGTACAACATCTAAGAGTGACTTTCATATGTCAAGGTTCTTCTATAGGGTTATATGTTATTTCACCTATGACTACCCTTGCATCATCCATTCCATTAGGAACAATCCTTATCCCAATAGAAAGTACACTATTAGCACTCGTGCCTGCAATGCAGTATGGTGTTGTAAGAGGGCCTATTCCACCACTAATATTTTCTATAACAAACATTACTTCTCAAGGAGCCAGTGTGCCATCATCTATTTCTTCTAATACTTGGAAACCACAAAATTTGAGTTCATGGGATTTCACTTTCCAACCTGTAAGATCTTAGGACCCTTCACCTCCTCAACCTATATGGACCCAACCTTCTCAGTGTCCTTTTCCTCCTTATGTAGGTACACAAAATCCTAATATTGTTACCATATCAATCCTTCATCTATCCTTTCCCAACCTTCGTCATTTTCTTTCTAGTCCTTTAAAAGTAAATACATTGCCTCCACCTACATATTCTATTTTAGTTTATACACTAGCACCACTAGTGCTTCCTCTTCCACCTCAAGAACCTTCATTCAGGGTTTCAATCTCCTTACCATTGCCATCTCATGGATTTCTCGCAATATAGAGACCATCTATTTAAATATAATTCACTGGATACAAAACACCAGGGGTTGCTCCATAAATTTAAGCATGATGTTTGTTTAATTGAAAGTTAAAACCAAAGTAACCCTTACCTTAAAGATAAAAATGGATTCCATCCTTTATGTGACTAACCATTGTTTTCAAGTCCAATCTTCTAGGGTTTTGTAGCTTGGACACACCCTCATGAATTTTCTAATCAAAATCTAGTTAGCAAACATCAACGCTTTAATCCTTGGCCCTGCAAAAGGAATTTATAGTTTAGGGATTTACTAAAAAATCTTACAAAATTTCCTAGGTGAGTAGAGGTCATGTATTGTTTATTAGAAGCAACAATGGCTAGTTCTTTTAAATCATTGAGTTCATTTTCCAAGGGGACCATTCCCAATTCTTTACTTGAATCCATTGCTCTGACAACACAGTGCGAAGTGAAATATCTCACGCATGATGAACACTCTGGAAATCATTTCTCGTGGTTGTTGATGAATTTGCAAGATCCTATTGAGGCTGATCTTAACGAATTTCAAGTTTGAAGTTCCAAGGCAGCTAGTATTGTTCCTTGTTGGATGAGCAATGAACGAACTTCATTCTCTTGATCTCGTGAAACAATACAATATTGGAATGCTAATGTAAGGGTTATTGCTTGATCTTGAGGATGACGAGAGGGTGGGATGTTGATGGAGATGATGCTCATAGTCTGGTATATCTTATTCCTTTTAATTATCAACTCTCAAATCAGATTTGTCATTGTCCTTGTTCAATAGAGAAGATAAGTTGTTTCTACTAGAGTTGTTTTAAGTTTCTTGATATGCAATGCAATTGGCAAGCAATCGATGTTGCTTATTTAGGGGTGGTGGATTCCTTACTAGAGATTGCCACTGGGAAGGATCTATTGAAAATGCATTTTCTTCGAGTGATTTCCCCTTGTTGCATTGCATTAGAGATAGGAGCAATAGGAAACACTAGGTAATGGTTGTGAAGCACAAATGGGTGAATTAGCAATAGTTAATAGAGAGCCAATGGTATGACCTGGAGCTACCACCGTCAACTACAACCCTATTTATTTAATGAAATATTAATGATGTTCTCTTCTACAAATAGTCGATGCTCCCACCGCCATCTACCACCCCATCGCCTTTTCATTTAATGAAATATTCAATGGTGTTATGTCAGCTACATTTAATACATATCATCGCCTTTTCATTTAATGAAATATTCACTGGTGTTATGTCAGCTACATTTAATACATATCATGATTGTAGATTTTTTTTTTCCAAAGTATAAACTTAAGAAAATGAAAACTCTTTAAATATCCACCAAATTAGTAACCAATAGCGACAAACTCAAGCAATATGCTCTCAAGTTACCACCGTTTACCACGTGTTAAAAATAAAAACAATTCTAAAGATTAACTTTTGAAAAACATTTAAATGTTGTAAAATCACAAGACATTAATAAAAACACACTAAAATCGATGTAAAACGATTACCAAGAGTCCTTGCAAAGCTAGGTATGGCTATACTCGTGTACAACGAAAACGAATGGTGTCGCAGCTATACTTACAACTCCACTCGATGCAATACAAGTTATGTGTAAATCTATTGTTCATGTCTAAATACCCAGCTCTCGCTACGATATGACAAGCGTCTATGACGTGTCACATTCGTATCTTGGTTTTTCAATGTTTAATATATTACTCGTAAAAATTCATTCTTCCCGTCAATTCATTTCAGAGCATCAAATTTGATCACTTTTATCTCTAATTTAAGATTTGGGATAGGACTGTTATTATTGCCTATCCCTTTCACTACAGATAAAAAAACTCATTAATCACAAGAAAATATGAGATTTTTCTACCTTCCACTCAAATTGTGTGAGATTTTTCTATCCGCACTCAGAAATAAAATTATGTGAATTTTCTTTTAATAGTATGGATAATAGAATTTATTATGTATATAAATGTACGTGGGAAGGTAAGAGACGGGACGGGAGGGTCCTCATTTGCTGGAGAACGTTCACTTCAGGTTGTTGGAATGTGTCCATTATGCACTATATGGATTTTACAAGTTAAAGCAATGATATTTGATAATACCACGGGTACATGCTTTATTGGGTAGATTCTTTACGAAAGACCCATATTTATTTATTTATTTATCATTAAATCTAATATTTCTTCTAAGTGTGGTTTAGTAATAAACGAGCTAGCTTGTATTAACACATAAATCTGGGTTCAAACTCTTAAGAGGTGATGGTCGTAGTTTTTTTTTTTAAATATAAAAAATATTTTACAAAAGTTTTTAAAATAATATTTTTTATTTAATTTTAATTTTAATGTTTTTCGTAAATCAATTTTTATATCAAAATTATAGCTATCAATTTTAATTTTAATTTTAATTTTTAAATTTTAAAATTATATAAATGACTAATTTTTATATTCATCAATGAAAATTACTTTAAAACGTATTTAAGTAAAAAACCTAAAATTAAATATATCGAAAATTACTTTGAAAAGTATGTAAGTAAAAAAACTAAAATTCAATAAATTGTTAGGATCAAAATACACATTCTTATTTGTCTATAATCCTTAAATTCATTACATTTAAACAAAATACTAAACTTATAATTTACCTTTATCACTTTTCATTATATGTGAGGAAAAAATAATAATAACTATAACTTTATTGAATAACACATTTATAAAAAAATACTCATATGTACAAGTTATGAGAAAATACATGAAATGAATTGATAGAGCCTTATATTATCATTATGGATGATGCCAAATTTAATTTAAAAAAAAAACTTTAAATAACTTAAACATTGCAAAAAACCCCTTTAAAATGGTTCATACATGTGATTCTTTAGATTCCTTAACATTCCAGATATTCATGTCATATTTTTCATTTAATGAATTCACAAAGTCAAATTTTTCTATAAGCTCATCATCAATTAAAGATATTTTATGAAAAAAGTTTGATAATAAAACTTTTCACATGATAAGCTCTTCTACAAACTTTACCAACTCTATTTGCATAATGGTTGTAACTTGGTGAGAGTCCAATTATTTTATAATAAGCCTTTTCACAAACTTTACTAGCTCTACTTGCATAATGGTTGTAAATTGGTCACAGTCTAATTATTTTATGATAAGCTTTTCCACAAACTTCATTAACTCTACTTGCATAATGGTTGTAGTCTAACCAGCATAGATCTATCTTAAACCTGTATCTATCAAGCACCAAGAGGGATCCAATTTCTTGAGGTGTATTTCTTTTTTTAAATTCAAACTCAAGAAATTTAATCTCTCTTGATTGATAGATCCGAGTTTAAGTTTTAATTTTTTATTTTATAAACAAACATCTATTTTTTAATTACTTTCCCATTAAATACTTTCCATTACATTTTACTTTTTTTTACATTTTAATTAATGGTTCACAATACATTTTACTTTTTTACTTTTCATTACATTTTACTTTTTTACTTTTCACTACATTTTACTTTTTTACTTTTTACTAAATACTTTCCATTACATTTTACTTTTTTTACATTTTAATTAATGGCCGACAACAATAAAGACAAACGTTTATAGCCTAGGATTTAATTCAAACGAAAATACATGTCCATGCATTATATAGACTATGATTTAATTCAAACAAAAATACACGTCCTTTTATTAATTGCCGACATAATATTAATTTATTATTATTATTATGTTAAAGACAAACTTTATTTATTATGGCCGACTATAAAGACAAATGGGGACAAACGTTACGTTATGTTACAGGATCTCTCCCATACTGAAATGTAGAGCACCTCATTTCACTCGTGTAATTATTTTCTTCTAATGATTGGTGAAACATATCCCCGAACCCTTTAAAGAAGAATGAGATTATTACCTCTTTGAAATAATGGTAGTCTATGCTACTCGACTTACATGATAATTTGAACTATGTATTTACCATTATCTTGGTATAGAGACTCTTTGTATTTAAGTGCTTCTACACGGTTTTTTTGGCATACATGATCCTAGTGGAAATTTAGTTTCAATCTCATTTTGTATAAGGGAAGTGCATTGGCTGGGATAAGCTTGTATTTCTCTTAATATGCAATGACGTTATTCCAATTTTTCTTCTTTCTCTTCATTTCCTATGACATTCCAACTCTTTTTTGAACATGATAATATTGGTAACAAACTCCTTTCTAGTGTGGACGTGTTTGTAAAATTCAATTATGAGTGTAAATTTATTCTTTATGTGATTTTTTAGTAGGTAAGACAAACTTGTTTAAATTGTCTTTGACTAATTTGTAATTTAAACCACTTGATAAGGATTAGCAATGAATTATTTATGATGGTTTATTATGTCCATCATTTTAATGTTTGTTCTTCTAATAACTTTATGTGTGGGTTTTATTTCCGTTGTTTCTATTGTTATTGTAAATTTTGCATGTATTATATTGACGACGACTGACTTGTAGTTTCAATTTCAATCACAACCTGATATTTAGCAATTCTCATTTGCTTGCACACATTTCTTCTTTTTAGCAAATGCAAAAGTATCCAAGATTGTTGATGGATCTTCATTATCAATTATAGGAAGTAGATCCTTGAGTATGTTTTCAAGCCAAGCTATTATCCCTATAACACTGGAACTTCTAGTCGTTAGGCATAGATCAATGTCAATGGTGTTTCTAAGTGAAAATCTATAGTGGAATATGGATCATTTGACTTAACTCTTTCTATGCCCTTTGGATTCCATGTCTACTGCACAAATGCATCCCCTCCCATGTGACCATGATGTCAATTACATTAATTTTTTTTGGTTTTATTGCAGTTTCTTTAACATTGTATTTATGTTTGTCCTTAATTGTCTTGATTCCACTTATGGCAATTGGGTTACTTGTCCATTGCATTATCACTTTTATTCCTTTATTGTGGGTGATTGTTCCTTATTTGATGTGGGATGATATATTTTTAGATAGTTTTGTGTGAATTTTAATTGGCCTTTTCCTTTGCATTTTCCTTCCTTTAGGTTAGAATCACATGAAATCTAAGAACTCGTTTATAGACATTTTCATAAGGGTATAAGTCTCAATGGAAATATGGCCATGTCAAATGTTTTTCTTAAAGTGACCCCACACCTTCTTCAATGGATCATGTACCTTGAAAACATCAAACTATTGTTTGTAGTAGTCAATATAATCAAGTTCAATTAATGGAAACCCACCAAGTAGTTAGGCATGTTGCACGAAATTGCAAGTAGTCAACGCTCCCCTGTGTATCGTGACAAGGGACTAATCACCTCTCGTGGATCCTTGAAATCTGGCGGTGGTGAGTTTACCAATCACCTGCGGGTTTTGGTGTAATGACAGCCGTACTACCAACAATTGGTATCAGAGCAATAGGTCACGAGTTCAATACACACTCAAGTCGCGCTGAGGGGGAGATTGTTTCAAGAAATTGCAAGTAGTCAACACTCCCCGGTGTATCGTGACAAGGGACTAATCACCTCTTGTGGATCCTTGAAATCTGGCGGTGGTGAGTTTACTAATCACCTGCGGGTTTTGGTGTAACGGCAGCCATACAACCAACAAGGCACATTGACCTACATCAAACAGTAGCATGATACCATATTCTAGATAAAGAAGCATTGGTCACACTCTCCATGGATTTTCTTCTCATTTCCATGAATGATCAGGATGCAACAATAACCTCAAACTTTAATGTGGATTGAGTGGTACTACCAATTAGTACAACCAAATTATCCCAAGACTCTAGTAAATAACATAGCAAGGTAATACACTTATCGTGTCACTCCATCTTAACATCAAAAGAGACAAGTTGACATACTGTAATAATAAATGAATTTACGTGCTCCATCATAGTGTCTTTATCCTCCATTGTAAGTTGATACAAATTTTTTCAAATAAATAACTTGTTTACTCAGAACTTTGATTGATACCAATTCTCCATGTCATCCCACAACTTCTTTGCATTGTCTTCTGCAAAGACAATCAACAACATTGAGTTTGAGAGGCAGAGTCAAATTGTACTTCTTACTTCTCTATCCAACTTTTTTCAATCTTGTTTTGACATACTAGTAGGTTTGGTACTTGGATCCATGGCAAACCATTGTTTTTAATCTACAAGAAGATCTTCCATAACTCGAAACTCTCGCCATTAAGATTCTCTATTTCTATTTTTGAACTACTTGTAATTTTCTTGAACCAAAGATTCAAGTTGCGAAGCTCCTCCTCAAACATTGCAAACATAAGATATTACTCTTGCTCTTCATATAATAAGTTAAAATCTAGCAACAAAGGCATCCCCTAAAATCATTGAAGAGAAAACACAAGAAATAACAATTGAGCACACATTACACATACATTTGTCTTGGAAACCTTAACAAGAAAAACCATCTTAACTTAATATTATTCTTCTCTTTATCTCATTATTTACAATACAATATTATAACATCCATAACCCTACTCTATTAACTTAAATTAAATTACAATCTTAATACCTTAATTTTGATAAATTGCCCACGGGTGCCCCCACCGGGGAGGTTATTTGGTTTCACCAGCAAAGGCTAATTCATCATCCCGTTCGCCTTGAAACTGCCCTCTAGTTTGGTTTATCTCCCTATATTCCAATCACACATCTAGAGGCCACAATTATAGATTTTAAGCTTCCCTTCCATAAATACACTCTTATTTATGTCTGCACCATACCCACTCAGCGTCAAAAAATTAACACTTACTTGGTGAGCTACAAAGGCACGTTGCCCACTCAAGCCAAGTGGCTGTCCCAGCTTTACCAGCAGAATTAGCTGAGTTAAAATTAGCTTTAAAAAAATCCACAATTTTATAACGGTATGGTACAATCAAATTATAAACGGTCCACGACGACGGAAGGAATCGAGAGAGGGTGGTGGGATAGTTGAGGACGGGTAATAATAGGTTCTCATGGAGGCTCCCTTAAGCATAACGAACGAACGGTCCATTCTTCCAAAAGACTTAAACCATAAAACCACTCTTTAAGGAAATGCTGGGTACTAAGAGCACTGAAATCATAGATATTTATCATATGCTTCATATGAAGCAAGCGAAAACACCTAATCACATTCCTCAAGCTTGTGTAATATCGTCTTTTGTTTTGAAGAGATTTATTCTTCCTGGTTGCTTGATTGGATGTCTGAGTTTGTAGAGTCAAGTCATTTTGTTTTTCTTTGAGAAATGGAATTTCAACCTCAAAACCAGAAAAGAGAGATTTATTCTTGCTTGTTGCTTTGATTGGATGTCTGAGTTTGTAGAGTCCAATCATTTTGTTTTTATTTGAGAAATTGAATTTCAACATCTAAACCAGTAAGAGTCTTTTTAAGATTGCTGAAGGTGTAAATTTAGTAACGATTAGTATTCAGTGACCCAAAATAGTATCCCCAATAACATAAAACTTGTGAAACCTTTGGGTTTTTTTTTTAAAGAATGAAAGTGGTGAAAAAGATAGATAATTACAAGAGTGTTTTATTGGCTTTTCACCAAAATATTACCGATCATACTATAATATTTGTTCTGATAAACAACGTTCAATATGCATTGAATGTAACGTACAAGATACAACCAAAACGAGCCATCTTACAGCTACAATTACAGATCCACACGATACCTGTTTATCTAGAAATTGGGATTCCGTATATCAAATACCTGCGATGTCCTTTCAATACGAATTCGGCCCATATGAACAAACCATTATATGAATAACTCAGTCTACATTGCTCATCGGATCACGTGAGCTTCGATTTTCAGAAACTGAAGACGGAGGCAACGGTAAAGTAATAGTAATCCCCGTTGCTTCTTGTGGATTTTCCTCCAACACTTGGACGGGTGCAGGAATCGCTTGAGTTGAAACTGTGGTCTCAATCACTACGTGAATGGCGTTGCTTAATTCGGCGTCCTGAGCAATTACAGCACCTTCAGGCCTCCTATTTCGGCTAAGGAAATTCAGAGAATGTCTACACAGAGGGCACGACGAATTCGAGGTCAACCATTTGTCAATGCATTCCATGTGGAAGCCATGATTACAGTCGGGCAACAGTCGCACCTTTTCTTTTTTCTGAAATTCAGACAAGCATATGGGGCAGTCAGTGCCCAATTCAGGTGGCAGCTTAGAGGCAGATGTGTAGACAACAATCGGCAGTGCTTTGATGGCAGCTTTCTTCAATCCAGTGTTCACCAGCTGGATAGCCACCCCATCGGATGACTCGGCCCCAACTTGTCTGTCGTAGTACCGTGCGCATCTGAGCAACGCGTTGAGGCCGAGCGCACAGATGAGAGCGCAGACCATAGCTGCGAGAATGAGAGCTAGATCGGCGTTGAGACTGCCCTCGTTGAAGGAAGTACTAGACCACCAAGGGTGCTCCTCTTTCCTTGGAGGAGGTGCCGGAATAGAAGCCAATAACTTCCTACCAACCAACAAGGAGAAATTTAAAGCGCTCATTCTGCTAGATTCCACCTTGAAATCTTAATAATGAATGAATTAATGAGACAGTCCCCTGCAACTTGTTGACTAAAGATAGCTGCGTGAGACAAAACAAAAATGAACAAAACGAAGACTCCCTCTCTCTGTAATTTGAGGAGAAAGTTATGACTACTAGTAATGGCTGTGTTGTGTATATATATATTGGTCCCAAATCCGGAGCTCTTGCGACAGCGTTTATGACGTGTCACGTTGGTATATCACTTTTCGATGTCTAATATTTTGCAGTCGCTATGAACTCAGAAAAAAAGTATTTTCCTGCCGTCCAGCTTTTAGTGAGTATCAAATATAATCACTTACATTTAATTTAATATCTCAAATTCGGATTTGGGCTCCTATGGTTAGGAGTGTTATTAGGAGTATTATTATCCATTAGAATTAAACCTAGGATTTTTCATTAAAAAAATCTAAGAACACTTATTATATAATTTAATATCTTAAATCCAAAAATTTAGATTAAGAATGTTATTATTGCTTATCCCTTTCACTAAACGATCTAAAAAATTAACAATCATAAGTATGGGATTTTTCTATCTTCCACTCAAATTGGGTATTGTTTACATGGAGATTGCACTCCCAACTATCTTAAAAGAGCATAAAATATCGTTAATAGATACTTTGAATCAATACTCCTAAACATAAATATTATTAAATATAAAAATTCTATATCTACACTTCGGGGTAGGAAAACACCTTTTGTTCCAACTAAAGGATATAGCACTTGAAAAATGGATCAATTTAACATTAAAAAAATAAAAAGTGCAAGGCATTACTCGTGTAAGGCAGAGATATTATTACGAAAATATAACCCTTGAATAAAAAATCGGGTGTAAGGCGGAGATATTATTACGAATATATGACCCTTGAATAAAAAATGGAGTGTGAGGCAGAGATATTATTGCGAAAATATGACCTCTGAATAAAATATTTGAAAGCACAAATTGTTTAAGTATTTTTTAAAGTATCTTTACAAGGTCTCATCATGGGCGACAACGGTTTTCGAATGGATGAACTTTATACAACGCCTTTCAAATGGATGAACTTTAAATGGATCACAAATGTCAGTTTATTTTGTCATTGGATCTAAGATTTTAATTTACGAATCTTAGATATCAATTTAGCTAACGTGATTGTCACAATAATTTTAATGAGTGAGATTTTGAAATTTCTCTTCAATATGGGAATCTACATGGGATTCCAAATGTGTATATTAAAAATGGAAATGCGTTATATAGTTTATTAAGTGAGACATAAGTTAATGTTAAAAGTAATGGTCATTCCACATATGTAAATTAAAAATGGAAATGCTATATATAGTTCATTAAGTAAGACATAAGTCAATGTAAAAAGAACGGTCATTATTTATGCATGAAGGAGGTTCAAACAAGTCATTTTCATGAATCTTATCTAACTTATGTCTCTTTAGGTAGAAAAGTTAAAATTAATAAACTTAAAAAAAAAAAAAAAAAAAAACAGAGCTATATATTACGTGCTGAAAGAGAGTACAAAGCTAGACAACATCTGCAAAGGCATTCCTGACCAACAGAGGTCAAACAAGAACCCAGAATCCAACTGACTGTAACAAAACTGCCTCATAGCATTCCTGGCTTTGTTTTCCAAACAGGAAAAAGACATAATCACGACAGGGCAATCTAACCAAGAGTTCATTATAGACTCCATAATTCTGATAATACACACTGGATTTTGATAGTGACCATACATACTTCCTATAGAAAAACACAGAAACTAGACAGTGCACCTCAATCAATAGTAATAGTCTGCAGAGTCCGAACCGCAGGTGCCAGGGAAGGGGTTTTGGCAAGCGTCAAGTTCTGGACTGAAACGTCACCACCAGCAATGCCCAGACGGGAAAGAGCTCCACCTTGGCTGCTTCCACTCCCATCATCAATAATCACTCCTTGAATGACGAAAGAAATGCCCAATTTATTAGCAATGGCGTCAATTTTAGAGTGCATCACCCTATTGTCCAAGTTGTGAGATTTCCAAGATCGCATAGGCTCCTCGTCACCCAAGCGTTTGTTTGCAGAGTCCATCAGAACATTGGCCAACAAATTTTTGGTGACCCAATGAGTCATGAGAGTGCACTCATATAGAGAAACCCGACCAGTCGTGGTACAAGGGTCAACCACCCAATCCTCCAGGTCCTGATAGATTTCTCCCACATATAAAGATTTGGCATTTTCCCAGAGAGCCTTTTCAATCCCCTCAATTTCATCACGAATGGGGGGAGGAATGCGATTGCAAAAGAAATCAACAGAATCCCTCAGACGGGATTTGGTAGAGGCATGAGTAACCCTACCCGAAACATAACCACCCAAGTTGGGCGAATCACCACCAAACGGGGAGGAAAGCCTGCGTTTCGGAGTCGTGATGAAAACAGGAAAAGGATCAAACAGAAAAAACCACCCAACATAATACTCAGGATTCCACAAGGCACAAAAACTACATAAATTGGCTCGTCTGCTGAGAATGCTAATGCGTTGAGGAATGGACATTATGATCAAATTTAAAACGGGGTGGTGCGTCATAGCCATTACTGCCTGATGATGCAAATCCGTCGTCAAGTACATAGCCTCCATTGTCAAGAGATCTGCCCCGATCATGATTCTAAGGTAAGGACAGAAAAGGAATGAAAGAGGGATGCTCCTGGTCTTTTCACCACCTATTTCATACTTATGAGAGTATGTCGCAACGTCTCTCATAATGGGGATCATCACGGCAAGTGTCATTCCGATCGGTGGAGAGACCTGACACGAGGCTCCCTCCTGACCTCATCATCCACCATGTTTACATAACTTACATTAGGCGTACCCAAAGCTGGTGGCATAATTAAATGCTCACGATCCTTCTGGGCCAAGTGGCAGCATGATTTCATCCACTCGTCATCATTGTTCTCGGTCGGATTGCAAGCCCTTAGGGGGGACCCATCATCGATTCCATGATTTTCCAAATGGTCCGCAACTTTGTTTGCATCCCGTTTGACATGGCTAAAGGAAACAACCTCCACATTGAAAAGGAGCTCGCGGAGATATTCCATCCTGGAGAGTAAGCACCAACTAGCTGAAACTTTTTCCGGCAATTGTCCAAAGGACATTTTCCTAGCCATGTGGATAATTATCAACGAATCCCCCTCGAAGACCACCAGGAGCCAGGCTTCGGTGGTTGCCATGCAAACCCCTTCAAGAAGACCTTCCAATTCCGCAGAGTTGTTGGAATCATGGCCAATGGCACCCAAAAAAACCTTTACAATGGATCCCGACTCGTCTCTGCAAACTCCTCCAAACCCTGCAGGGCCAGGATTACCCTTAGATGCCCCATCGAAATTAACTTTGAAGCTCGTAGCCGGAGGGGGAAACCACTGGGATGGAATGTCGGGTCTGCAAATAACCTCCTTTTCCGTAGTCCCTCCAGATCAGAACGACGCAGCCCCCATCCTTCTGCAATACGGTAATCCCCCGAAGAAAGCTCTTTGTCTTTATCAGACCATTGCTGACAACGAATGGTCTCTACCATGTTTTTTCCCAATTTTAGCCATACAGTATCCTCCGAGTTGGAGTGATCTCTAAAGATATGTTCATTCCTTTCTTTCCAAATAGACCACATAACCATTCCCGGGAACAGTTGCCAAAGCAAACCAATGATGGGGTTAGAGAAGGCCATGGGATCCTAGGAGTGAAGTGTTTGTTCTGGGTAGTTTCTAACACGATGACTTCTTCTGAATATTGAAGCTCCCCTATCCCAGATCGAGGAAGAAAATGCACAAGAGTCAAGTAGATGACCACTGGATTCCTCTTCACTTAGGCATAAGGGGCAGCGAGAAGGACCACAGATTCCCCGCTTCCTCAGATTTTTGCTTGTTAGGATCCTCTTCCAAACCATCAGCCAACAAAAGATAACGGTTTTTGGCCATTTGTTCATACCCCATACTTTTCCCCAGACTTTCCTCTCCTCCTCCTCATCCTATATTCGAATTTCATACGCCTCCTTGATACCAAAGGTTCCTTTCTGAGAGAAACCCCAGCATAATCTATCCTGGGAAGCACATGATCTAATGAAATGTTCCCTCATTGTGGAATCAAAAGAAGAAAGAGAGTCCTCCTCAGAAAGCCCATCCCAGCTTTCAGCCAAAAGCCATTCCCTATGCCATTCCTGGTCATTGTGGTTCCAATAATGAGCCACCTTAGTTTTTCCATAGGTTATGCCCCTGTCTTTAATAGAACGCCATCTAGGATCAGCACCAAGAATGGGTAATTGGTTCCACGAATCTTCCCAAAAGTTGGCTGTCTCTCCATTGCGGATTTCCCAAAAACAATTATCCTCGATAAAGTGTTTGGCTACAAAAGCTTTCATCCACATGTGAGATCCCTGCTTGAACTCATTGTACCTAATCAATTTCACGATCTCACTATCCTGGGCATACTTGAAGTGCCAGAGTTTTTCCCAAGGCTCCGTTTGATAATTGCACCAACGCCACCAAATTTTGGCCCCGAAAATTTCACTTAGAATTTCAGGGTCTCTTAGTCCAAGTCCCCCTTTCTTCTTGGGTTTGCAAACTTTTTCTCAACTCACTAGAGAGAAATTCTCCTTATTTTCCCTAATACCCCAAAGGAAGGATCTTTGGATGCTTCTAATTTCCCTTAGGATAGACTTGGGCGTAGACAACATAGAAAAAAGATAGACAGGCATGGCTTGCAGAACTGACTTAACCAGGGTGAGCCTGCTGGGAAAGTTAAGGGGGCGAGTGGTCCAATTTGAGAGTCTTTTCCTCATCCTGTCCACGAGATCACACCAGGACACTTTGCGAATTGTTCCATCCGAGAGGGGAGCACCAAGGTATTTAGAAGGAAAGGATCCGTGCTCAAAGCCCACAATCCAAATGATGTTGCGCTGGGTGAAACCGAGAGTATTTAGAAAAAACACCAGAGATTTACCGGGATTAACAGCCAACCCCGAGGCTTTGGAAAATAAATCTAATTTTTTTTTGAAAGATATGTCTTCTTGGACTGAAGGGTGCCCCATTAACATAGTGTCATCAACAAACTGTTGGTGAGTCTGCTTCTCCAAACCATCATTAATCTAAGACCCCTGGTTCCACCAAAATCAGGCCAAGAATGCAGGAGTTTGTTGAGACCTTCAGCCATAATTATAAAGAGGAAGGGAGACAGAGGGTCACCTTGCTGAATACCCCGGGATGCTTGAATCAGTTTGGTTGGGGAGCCATTGAGAAGGATGGAAAAGAAAGGGGTGGTGACCAAATTCATTACCCAGTTGATCCACATCTGATTGAAGCCAAAAGCTCTCATAATACTATGCATGTATTGCCAGTTCAATTTATCATAGGCCTTTTCTATGTCCAGTTTCACAAGCATACTAGGTTTCTTCAAGGTCCTGAGGGAGTGTAACGTTTCATGGACTAAAATGATACCATCCACAATTTGTCTTCCTTCCACAAACCCAGATTGCTCGAGGCTGATAAGAATGGGGAGAAGAGGCATAAGACAATTAGCAATGACTTTGGAGATGATCTTATATATCACATTGCATAGAGCAATTGGTCTAAACTTACCAGGGGAGTCAGCTCCCTCCTCTTTAAGAATTAGAGATAGAAAGGTAGCATTAAAGTCTTTCAAAACTTCCCCACTACATCTTGATTCTTCAACCAACTGATGGACCTCAATCTTAATGAGGTCCTAGAAGTGGTGAAAGAAGTTGGAAGTGAAACCATCTAGGCCAGGGGCCTTGCCTGAAGCCATTTGATGCATGGCATCCTCAACTTCTTGTAAAGAGACAACCTTATTAAGTGCCTCATTATGAGCTTGTGAGACAAGATGAGGGATCAAAGAGGTGATCTGGGAAATATTTGGCCCACGATCAAATCGATCCTCCATAAGAATTGTCTTGAAATGATGGACAAGCTCATCTTCTATCTCCTCTCTAGACTCAACGATGTTCCCATTGGAAGATCGAATTTTCATGATTTTAGATCTGTGCCTGTTTTGGATGACCGAGTTGTGAAAGAACTTAGTGTTTCTCTCCCCTTCCTGAAGCCATTGAATTCGAGATTTTTGCTTCCAATAGGATTCCTCCTGCCTTTCCCTATCTTCCAAACGCTCAAGAAGATTGTGTTCCCGCTCTTTCAGATCCTCACTCCACCCTTCTTCCATCCCCAGTTTATGAGTTAGCTCGAGATCCGAAATAATCTATTTTTTGTCTTCGAAAATATTACCAAAGTCCTCCTTGTTCCAGGTACGGATTTTGGATGTCAAGGCCTTCAATTTTTGTTGGAATTGATACATCCATGATCCTTCCTGAGGTACCAATTCCTTCCACCACTGTCCCTCCAAATCCTTAAATTCCTTGTGGTCCAACCAGAATTGCTCAAAACAAAAAGGTCGGTGCAGGTTGTTAGTAGAATGGTCCCATGTGAGACATACTGGCCAGTGATCAGAACCAACAGAGGGTAGTACACTAGCATTGACCTCTCCCAGTTCCCGAGCTATATCCTCCGTTGTCAGGAATCTATCCAATCTGGAAGAAACAAGATGGGGCCCACCTCTTTTATTGTTCCATGTAAACCATCCATTTACAGTCTCAACATCTATCAGCTGGTGGCTGAGAATATCCCTGAATTTCTCTTGGAATCTATCCAAAAGTCTACGACCACCTTTTTTTTGGTCCAAAGAGGCGATCAGGTTAAAGTCCCCAACAACAATCCATGACCCCTCCAAGGCTTGCATAGAGAGCCAGGACAGGAAGTGAAGAAAGGCCTTTTTAGGCCCAGCCATGCAAGGGCCATAGATGTTGGCCAAAGACCCTTTCACCGCAGAATCAATTATCCTGAAATCACACATAAGGGAAAACCTATTGGATCTCCAATTAGAGAGTTGGACAGACTTGGGATTCCACAAGATAGCCATACCACCCGCCATACCAATGGCATCTGTTGCCATAATCCCAGATCCCCTCCAGATTCTTTGTCCATACTTTTCCAGTGTTTCAAAGGAACATTTGGTTTCTTGCAAGAATAATACATCCGGTCGCTCTTGCTTTACTTTCCTAGCTAGTGCTCTAATTTTCCTGGGATGATTGCACCTCCTAATATTCTAGGTTGTTATCTTCATTGGAAAACTTTGGCAGATTCAGAAAAAGCCTCCCGTATTGTAGGGTACAGCCTTGATTCCACAAGCTTAACACCAATTTCAGCAATGTGTTGTTTATTGGATTTTCTGCCTTTCTTTGATTCATTAGAAGCGGATTTCCGTTTGAACCCAGATTGTGCGTCCGCCCTAATACCCAATTTCTGATATGCTTTGGACTTAATGATAGCTTCTTGGAGAAGTTCCAGCTATCTGCGATACACATAGCCCTTCCCCTTTTTTTCGCATTCCTTCTCAATTTCATCCAGATCCAAATCCCCCAAATCAACCACCTCCTCACCATCATCCTCCATGGCCTCCAAAAGAACCTCTAGGGGAGGTGGCCTAGGATGGGTAATTGATTCAGCCGGCGGTACCTCGGTCTGGGCATTCATTTCCTTCTGAAGCTTCTCTCCTTTATCATCCACTTCCTCCAAGATCTGGAATGGGTTCAGGCTCAACTTTCCAATTTCACTCTTCCCCTTTCCTTTCTTCTGGGCTTCCATAGGTTTAGATTTCCTTCTACTTTTGACCTGGGTAAATCCTTCCTTATCCTTATTACCTGCT
Organism: Larix kaempferi; assembly: GCA_027924585.1. NCBI lineage: Eukaryota > Viridiplantae > Streptophyta > Pinopsida > Pinales > Pinaceae > Larix > Larix kaempferi. The sequence goes on along the minus strand of BSBM01000074.1, from coordinate 10,997,237 downwards.
AGAATCTGGGGCGGCACAGAAGCTGAAGGAGAGAAACAAGGGCAATTTATGCCAAAATGGCCATATTTGTGGTTAAATCTGCACCTAAAGGGTAACTGCTCATAGTCAAGTGGTTGTATCCACTCTTCATCTTCATAGTTCAGCTTAATGGCCTCGGGTAATTCTTTGGAGAGATCCATATAAACATAGATCCGGACACAAGCTGTGTACCTCTGCTACTTAGTTTAATCTGCTACTTTGACAAATTCCCCTAGGGTATTGCCGATATCCTGCAGAATTTCCAGATCCCAGAACTCACATGGCAGGGAGTAGAGTCTGATCCATACAGGGGCAATATTGACATCCTCCTTGTCGGTATTAAAGCGTTCTTTCCATGGTCTGAGATATAACCATGCCAAGAAAAAGAAATAGGGACCTCCTTCAAGAATTGTATCCCGATCTTCCACATTGAAGAAAATAATGGTGAAGAAACCCTTGGCTCCCAACTGAAGATCATATTTCCCTTTTGGGTTCCAAATCTGATTGATCCATTTAACCAAATCTCTTTCCCTTAGCCAAATACCAATGAATTTTCCAATCAGGGCCTTTTCCCTCCATTGTTCAACCTTTTCTCTTACCTTCTCAGCTTGAATCTTGATGGATGGGATCGCAGAGGATTTAGGAAGACAACCTCCAGGCCCTAGCCGTCTTGTGACCCTGTTCTGTTTGCCTTCGGTCGTAGTTCCACTTGCTCCTATCCCCTCCTCTGCATGATTCTGACCCTCAGGGGTCCTGTCTGGAGGCAAAACCATAGACACTGGCTGGGGGGAAGGCATGCTTGCAAACCCCAAAAAACACCCTACACAGGCTCGTATGATTCGCTTGGCTCATAAACCCTAGCTTTTCGATCATCCTCCGAATTCTCCCCCTTTCCTACATGCTCTCCCAACCAATTCACATGTTCTAAATTAATAAACTTAAACGATGATGATAATCAAAATTAAAATTTTTATAGGTGATTTAAAAAATTAAAAAGTTAAAATTAATAAACTTAGACGATGATGATAATCAAAATTAAAAATTTTATAGGTGATTTAAAAAATTAAAAAGTTAAAATTAATAAACTTAGACGATGATGAAAATCAAAATTAAATTTTTTATAGGTGATTTAAAAAATATATGTCTAATTATGAAGATTAGCAAATTTATCTTAGGTATCTAAGGGTGTATTTATGAAGATGTGTGATAATTCTTTGCAAGGTGGGTGAAGGGGGTGGAATTCTACAGACACTCCATTAAGTTATTTTAAGCTATTAGGAGCAGGGTATTTTTTAAGGATTATAATACTATACTTAAGTATTGTATTCAAGGTGATTATTTTGGATTGAAAAAAACATATATAGAGATTGGTAGGCGAATATTAAATATGAAACATACAATTTACTAATGAAACTTGTAAATTTTGGCAAATATTATGATAAAAAAACATATTTCATGTAAATATAAGCAATATTAGAGACTAAAAATGACCAAATAACGATTTTTAAAAAAAAAAAACACAAAAATAGCCAATTGGCGAAATTTCACCCATAAAAATTTCCATGGTTGAGAGCTCAATCAAAAGCTTGAATAAGTGCTCGATCAAGCTATTTTTTTCGGCAAAGACAAACCCTCAATCGAGGTTTTGGTTGAGTTAAACAAAAGCTTAATCATACATTCAAAATCTCAATCCAGTTATTGAGCTCGATTGACCTCGATTGACCTCGTTGTTTTTATATAAAAAAACAATATTTCATTTCAACTATTGTGTAAGCTCCAACCCTCGACCAAAATCCATTGGAGCGATCTCAACTGAGCTCTATTAGACAATGACCAACCACCAATCGACTCAATGGCATCCAACCCTAGAGGTTGATCATTTTTCTTTAATAAATTATCATTGATCTTTTTTATTTTGTTGTTAAGCAACTGTTATGTTGCCAAAATGTTCAATTTTTAGCGTAAATCTTAATTTGAATTTAATTATACAATTAATTAAGTTTTAATTTCATTCGTCGACAATAGTTATGCTATTGGAATTTTAAGTTTTTAGTTTAAATTTAAATATTTTGTTTCAATTATATCAACCAATAGTGTTAACACTACCTTTTCTTTTTTCAACGGTGCTTTGGAAAGCGTATATGTTGTTGTTTTTTTTTAAATCCTCTAGTAATGCATAGAGGATTGAAAATTAGAACTTGCATGCTACTGTTGAAGGCAAGACATTGAAAACTCTGGAAAAATACCCTTTTATTAAGAATCATCAATGAAATACTTATAAAATCCTACCCTTGAAATACTATTTAACTACAATCATACCTAAACTTCGATGCTTACAATCACTAATACCTTATCCCTAATAACCCCTAATTCAAAATATCTCAATGTTATAACCATTGTGACCCTATAGATCCTACCACCATGAACCCATAACCCTATAAATCTTAACCTATATAACCCTAGCACATATTACCCTAAAATCTAACCCTTAACTCCTAACTTCTAACCTCTACATCCTATAACACCCTTATAGTGCCTTACCATTATAACACCATATCACTTATAACTCCTAAATATTATCACCCCTACTGATCTTAACTCCTATATAACCTCTATATTTGAGTTAGGTGTCATAGGGATCAAGGGTTATGTAAACTATGGGTCACAGGTTATATGGATTGGGGTTAATAAGGGTTGTGTCCTAAGAGTTAGGAGTTAGGGAATATATGTTAGTGATTAGGGGTTATATAGTTTATTGGTTTTGGGTTATATGGATTATAGGGTTATGATATGGGTTATGGGCTAATGCAAACTACTGCTTCCCTCTCATGACATGTTAGTTGAATGGAAATATGAAAAAACAACAGTATGTTGACTAGGAGGAATTGTTAAAGACACATGCACAACCTATTATAATATGGTGTAAAAATATGAAACATAGAAAATTGAATAAGCTTTAGGAATATATAATATTTATTTATGAAAATTTAATGAGTATAAATCAAATAAATTCACTTTCTTCAAACATTGCTATGATATTTTTCCTCTAAAACATAATGCATATGTTCATGTTAAGACCTATAATCGACATGATGGAATTTTTTGAGAAAAAATTGACACTTGTACATAACAGTCAGCTTATGCATGCCACACTTTTTCCATATTATATATATATATATATATACCATGTCATGCGGAAACACTCGGGTACTTCCCCTCATTTTGAGGATGGTACCCAACGTAAACCACCGGTGGGGACACCAAGTGAGGCCCTTATAAGTTATATAGCAATGTATAGCCACCCGGTGATTTGACCCCGAGACCTTTTGCTCACAACTTACAGCACTCAACCACTTGAGCTAGTCCACTAGGCCATATATATATATATATATAATATAATTAAATCCAGTGAAGCTATGAAAATATGAGGTCAACCATTAAGACAACGTTTGAGGGTCTTACCTTAACCAATCAATTATTTTAAATTGCTTTTTAGTGTGTAGGCGTCCATTTGGATTTGTGCACCATACAATTTGTTTTCCAAATGGGAATTTAATAAAAAATTACATTATAAATAAAAGACCTATGTATTTTAGAAATATGATATATTTAGAAATTCAAAACATTGATAAAAATAGAAAGAAATATTAAAAAAATATATATTTAAAATCTCCAACATAGCTCTATAAGAAGGGAAATTTTTAAGGATCCATACTTATCTTGAAATGTCAAAACTGTAATGTCCCCAGTTTGACCCCATGGCATTAAAATGTAAATGATGTAATATTGTTGTAAAATCATGGTGAGGAGCTCAAGGCCAAGGCCTCGCCATCGATTTATTGATGCGTATGGTTCGCGTGCTAGCTAGGCACGGTGGAATTGTGAATATCATCTAAATATGCATTTTAATAAAATATCCACAACTAGCTATGCAATGCAACAAGAGATGGGGGCATGATTTTACAAGGAATTGGGAGGGAAAACATTCAAACCCTTGGAGCCAGTCAAGTCAAGCAAAGTGTCAATGAGAGAACCCATCAAACCCTCAACTACCCATGTTGAGTTTTGTACCCAATCATTGATTTCTCCCAAGAGTTGGTTGAGGTAGTTAATGCCTTGGGGAATGAGAGGTATGGCTGTCCAGATTCGGGTATGGGAAAGCCACCCTACATGGGAAATCGTGTTTTGCTTCTTAGGCAAGAAAAGAGCCATGAATTGCTCCCCAATGACATTATCCATGAACCAATTGCTCTCCCTCGCGAGTTGGGAGCTGCCTGGGCGTTTTCTAGCCATGTTTTTAGGTGTTTTCCTTGACCCTCAGCTGAAGGAAGGGCGTTTTTGTGTTGTAAACCAGTGGGGAAGATGAGGAATCCGATTTGGGTTCCATAGAGACCATTTGGGTTGCTGAATGCTTAGATACTTGGGAGAGAAATCGTTTTCCTCCCTATGAATGTTTTTCCCCATCCCATAATTCATTTTTGGATGGAAACGATTTGGGAAAAAACCCATGGCCATCCTGTGGGTAACTCCATTGATTTGGCTTGAGCTTGAGTGCAAGCATCCAATGTTCAAATGTAGCCTGATAAATCCAGCTATGGACTGGCTTGGCTCAGATGAAATGGTTAATTGGGCTGTGCATGAGCTTGAATGTCCCCTTTTCCTTGTAAGAATCATGCCCAGCTCGGGGGTGGTAGTTGTGTTGAGAGATTGATGAACACAACTGGCCTGGGTGGAACGTTGCAGCAACATAGCTAGTTGTTTGGGACAAATTGCACAATGAATATAAGTGTTTTCTGTCTATGTATTTACTTCTGCAATGCATTAATTTGATGACTGTTTTGATATGATGTATGCATATGATATGTGTGTGGATGAGTTTCAATTCTGCTGTGCATATTGCTTAATTTGTATCTGCACACCAATGTTTTATTCATATGATTCCAATGAGTGGTTTGAGTTTTATGAAAAGCCCTGAGAATGGCATCATGTTCCCTTCCCGGAATTGGGACATTACAAAAACGTTAGTGGATTTTACTAATTATGAAAATGTCAACTCTAAAATGTTTGGCGATATTTTTGTAAAGATACTAACATTTCTATGAATTTTATATTGTTTTGAGACAATTTTGGTGATTATTGGAATAAAAAAGTTTACTATATGGAATTTGGGAAAATTTTGTTAAGAAAAAATGGAAACTGACGATCTGTTTTCGGAAAGAAAAAAAAATGCAAAATTAGTCCATGGGAGAAATTTCACCCCTAAAATTTTCCCTGTCTATATGTCTATTTAGTTTCATCAACAATGAATACATGGTCCATATTTAAAAGCATGGTTGAAAACAACCTAAAGAATAGGGAACTAGGAAACTTAATTTGTTTTTTGTTAATGTAGTCTGAACCACTACGTTTGTCATTCTGAAGCTAAAACCAAAGAAAACAACTCATCTGGCACGTAAATGAAAAGATGCAATCTTGACATTTTTTTAATATATAAGAGTGTGCATGCATTAAAGCATGCACACATTATTAATGTGAACACATTAATAATATCTCCATTCCTTCTCCACATTGAATGTTCCTTTTCACATTCCATGCCACATTCTTCGATGATGGTTAAGGCATTGTAAACCATGCAAGCTCCCACGTGGTGGTTTTAATACATGTGTTCTTGGTTCTTGAGCCTAAGGGGCTCTGTTTAGGGCATGTTTATGAAGCCTTAAGGATTTTGTATCTCTTCCCCAACTAATGTCACGAGAATTATGTTGTTGTTTCCCTATCATGACTATGGTTAAAGCCTTGAGACCCATCCACTATGCATGAAAATACATGCTAATGGCACATGTATCTAGTTCCTAGGGAAAATAATCCCTAATGAGGGCTCATGTCATTGTGTCTAAGATTTTTTTCATGATGCTTGAGCTCAATAAGGTCCGCTTAGGGATTAACATCCTTTTTTCACTCTTGATCACATGGAATAGTCCATACCCATTTTCAAAGCACAATACCTACCCACGACACATGTATCCCACTCAAGGCCTGCATAGAACTCTACAAAGGACTAATGTGCTGGTACATGGACTCATTCAAGGATTTTGAGTTTGAGAATATTGAACAATATCATTGAAGTTTTTTTTTCCTTCCTCGACCATTGTCAAGGCCCCACGACCCATCCCTGATGTGCAAAATCTCTTGATGGGATCCATATCCAACCTTGATGGAAAATATTTCCAAGAGAGGTTTTGTGATATGGTTTTTAGATGTTGTTCATGGTGATTGAGCCTATGAAGTGGAATTTAGGGCACAAGGACCATTATTATCCTCTTATGGTATTAGATATACCTCTAGACACATTCACGGTGCAAAACTAACCTATTGATGGTATACATAGAACCTTTGGAGGTGATTGTTAGCCAACAAAGGTTATATGTGGAGATTTAAGGGCTCGTCAATGGTGCTTGAGCTTGAGAAGTTCTATTTAGTGATTGAGGATAATGCTTCCCTCCCTTAACCAATGTAAGGGAATTAGGATGTTGTTTCCCTACCACAACTATGGTTAAGGTTTTGAGGCATAATCAATATGCATCAAATACATGCAAATGGAAACCATACCTAGCTCCTATGGAAAGACCCCCTAGTGAGGGCTTGTGTTGTTGTGTCTAGGGTTTGTTCATGGAACTTGAGCTCAAGAAGGTTCAATTAGGGCCTAAAATCCTTTTTTACCCTCTTAACAATGTGGCATGGTCCAAAACTATTTCTAGTACACAAAACCTACCCACGACACTTGTATCCTACTCAAAGGTCCACATAGAACCCCTACAAAGGACAAATGTGCTGGCAGAGGAATAATTCAAGGGTCTTATATATGAGAAGATTCAATAAGACCGCTGAGAAAGGGTTTATGTTGTGGTTTTCAAGTATTGTTCATAGTGATTGAGACCATGAAGTGTTGTTTAGAGCACAAGATCCATTATTCTCTTCTTATGAGTTTTGATAGACCTCTAGACAATTCATGATGCATAAATAACCTATTGATGGAATGTATAAAAACTTTATAGGTGATTTTTAACCAACATAGGTCATATGTGGAGGTTTGAGGAATCATCAATGGTGATTAATCCTAAGAAGCTATGTTTAGTGCTTTAGGATAATGCTTCCCTCCCTCAATCAATGTCAATGGCCTTAAGATGTTGTTTCCCTACCATGACTATAGTTAAGGCCTCAAGACCTATCCATTGCGTGTTGATATAGAAACCATTAGGAGGTTTTGATCACTAGTGATGGATTTAGGATCCCTTAATATGGTGGGTAGAGGAAACCCAAACCTTAGGTAGTAAAAAACATTTATGGGCATCTATGGATAAGAGAAATACGTCGAATAACAACACAATACGACCTCTTGAGGGGATCCCTGGCCTTATAATAGGGGTTTAGGGAGAATTGGGAGGTGTTTAACCCTTTGTATGGGTCTTGGGGCCATATAGATGGTTGAGGGAAGAAACCCCAATGTTGGGATCTAAAGGAAGCCTCTAGGCATCTAGGGTAAACAAATAAATATTGAACCACAACACAAGACCTCTTGAGGGCATTCTTGGCCTGCGAGTGGGGATAAAATTTCCATAAGGATGTTTTGAATACTAGACATCAGTCTCGAGTCCCTAAGTATGATTAGGGGATGAAACCTTGGCCTTAGGCCCTAAAGGAATATTATAGGCATTTAGGGACCAAATGACATCTCGAAGCACCATGTATGATCTACTAGGGATATCCTTTACCTTCAAGTTGGAATATAAATCACATAAGTAAATTTTGAGTAGTGGGTATTGGTCTCAAGATTTTGGACATGGTTGGGAAAGGAAATATTGGCTTAATCCCTAAATGAATCGTTGATGCATCAAGGGACAATAATACACCTCAAACCATCACGCATGACTTCCCAAGGGTATCATGACCATTTAGGTGGGGATATCGATGAAATTCTAAGGTTTTGATCACTAGGTATGGGTCTTAAGTCCTTGTACCACCACAACTATACTCTTGTGAATATTATTGGCCTCCAAGGGTGGATATGGAAACCAATAGGATGTTTCCATTGATAGATATGAGTCTCCTTTCCTTAACTAGGTTAAGGGGAGGAAACTTGAACCTTACCCCTAAAGGTAGGGGTTGGTGCAAGATAATGCTACCCAATTATGACACATTAGTTGTAATGACATTCTGGAAAAACAGAAATATTATCATTAAAATCAATTATTAGAGGTACCTACAAAAATTTTTCCGATTAGGTGTAAACGGATGAAACGTAGAAAAACGGATGACCTTCCAGAATATATAACTTTTATTTATGGAAAAGTGGTATAACCACCCCAAAATGTCATTATTCGAAGATCGGTATGTTATTTTTTTTCTAAAACATAATGCACATTGTTTTGTTGATCCACCTGTTTGCTATGTAAATTTTCAATTTATGAGAAAAAAAAATATGTAGAGGCGTAGGCAACAGACAAATCTTGTGCGGGGATATTTTTCCAAAATTTTAAAAGTTAATTTTATATTTTATTTAAATTACCAAAGTCAGTGAAGCCCTAAAACAAGATGGTCAAGTGTTGATCCACATATCATGGTCTAAAAATAATCAAAATACTTTTTTTTTAGGTTGTAGGTATTTTTGTACTCTTTTGCGGGTTCTTTTCCATTTTCGAAATAGGTAAGCCAATCAAACATTATAGGCCAAATAAATGACCTATGTTTTTTACAAATTTGACATGAGTGCAGTTAAAAATGAATTAAAAATAGAAAATAACAACAGATCTATTCAAAAATTATATATTTAGAATCTGCACACAGAGCTCGACAAGTGTGTGCAATTTCATCTACAGTGCACTCGTGAGGAATATGCAGAACTAGTTGTGAAAAACATGAAGTTACATCATTTGATGTGTTCTGCCATAAATCAGACATAAATCAGACCAAGCCTTAAGGTGCAATTTGAAGCTAATTCCAAGTCTGCAAGGGCGCCAAAAATAATTTGAATTTAGACATGCATGCGCATAAATGTGGCGCGCACACGTGTCTATAGGTGCACACACGGATTTACATGCACGAACGTGTAGTTGCACGTAGATGTTATTTGCACACACATTTTATTTTTCAAAAACAATGTATCCCTTTATATGTTTTCTTTAATTTCCTTTCTCAAGGGGATACATAAAGTTGACAAAGGAAATTAAAGAAAAAATATAAAGGGATACGTAAAGTTGACAAATGAAATTAAAGAAAACATATAAGTTGCAGCGAAAAAATAACAGGGTACAAACTAAATTGAGGAGATTCGAACCTACGACCTATGTCTAGTCCCAAGGCTACCACCTTCAAGATTGAAGTGTAACTGACAATGGAAGACACAAGTGTAGTTTATTATGACCGTGCGAATTTAATTTGACCTTATCAATCAATTGCCATCTCCATTTCCTCTCATACGACGTCCCACAGCCATTTCTCTCGCAACCCACTCTTCATTCATTCTGCATGCATTTCACTATGCAACCGTCTCAGATTCTCATTGCGTTTTCCCTCAATTAGTTTCTCAATTCATTAGGACCCACGCTCGTCGTCTAAGGAGTGTTGCCAGCAGTCTTGAGTTTCAGCTTGGCAATGGTGACGATTCATGGTATTACGTTTCCCTTCGGCTGCAAGATGGCAAACCCATAGTTCACTACGAAGGTTTGTCTGACAAATGTGACGGTTTGGGTTCCATGCCCCCGGAGCAAATGTTGATGAAGATGTTGATGATGATGATGATGGTGATGATGATGACGATGAGATGATGATTATGATGATGGTGATGATGATGAAGATGTTGATTATGATGACAATGGTGATGAAGATGATGATGATGATGATGATGGTGATGATGATGATGAGGATGATGGTGATGAGGATGATGATGATCATCATGATGACGATGATGATGATGATGATCATCATCATCATCTTCATCATCATCACCATTATCCTCATCATCCTCATCGTCCTCCTCTTCATCATCATTGTCATCTCCCCCTTCCTCATTAGCATATCCATCATCATCATCTTCTTCATCATCATCATCATCATCTTCATCACCATCGTCATCATCATCAACATCTTCAAGATCATCATCATCATCATCATCATCATCATCATCATATCATCATCACCATCAGCATCATCATCACCATCATCATCATCTTCTTCTTCTTCATCATCATCATCCTCATCATCATCGTCCTCCTCTTCATCATCATTCTCATCTCGCCCTTCCTCATCAACATATCCATCATCATCTTCTCCTTCATCACCATCATCATCATCTTCATCACCATCACCATCGTCATCATCATCAACATCTTCACCATCATCACCATCATTGATGATGGTGAAGAAGATGATGATGATGGATATGTTGATGAGGAAGGGGCAGATGAAAATGATGATGAAGAGGACGACGATGACGACGATGACGAGGAGGATGATGATGATGATGGTGTTGGTGATGATGATGATGATGATGATGATGATGGTGATGGTGATGAGGATGAAGAAGATGATGATGATGGAGATGGAGATGAAGATGTTGATGATGATGCCGGAGAAGATGATGATGATGGAGATGTTGATGAGGAAGGGGGAGATGACAATGATGATGAAGATGTTGATGGTGATGATGATGGTGATGATGAGATGATGATGATGATGATGGTGATGGTCATGAAGATGTTGATGATGATGATGATGATGATGATGTTGATGATGATGACAATGGTGATGAAGATGATGATGATGATGATGATGATGATGGTGATGGTGGTGGTCATGATGATGATGATGATGATGAAGAGGATGATGGTGATGAGGATGATGATGGTGATAATGAGATGATGATGATGACGATGGTGATGGTGATGAAGATGTTGATGATGATGACGATGGTGATGAAGAAGAAGAAGATGATGATGGAGATGTTGATGAGGAAGGGGGGGATGACAATGATGATGAAGATGTTGATGGTGATGATGATGGTGATGGTCATGAAGATGTTGATGATGATGACGATGGTGATGATGATGAAGATGCTGATGATGATGACAATGGCGATGAAGATGATGATGAGGACGATGATGATGTTGATGATGGTGATGATGATGATGATGTTGATGATGATGATGAAGAGGATGATGGTGATGAGGATGATGATGGTGATGATGAGATGATGATGATGATGGTGATGGTGATGAAGATGTTGATGATGATGATGATGGTGATGAAGAAGAAGATGATGTTGATGATGATGAAGAAGAAGATGATGATGGAGATGTTGATGAGTGTCATGTACCCACCTGCTGACCCAATGCAAGGCAGGAAACATGATGCCAAACTCAGGGCTTTTACATGATCTCAGCCCAATACTAGAATTCACATTATTAATAAGTGGGTGTGCAGATGTAAACAATCAATTATGCACAACGGAAACAATATCCACACAATCTTCATATGCATTCAAAATTTTAGTCATTAATAAAAACATTTCATAAATAAATACATAGACAGAGACACTTATCTTCATTTCAATTGTCCCAAGCAACTAGCTATGTCGCTGCAACGTTCCACCCAACCATAGGCTCTTCGACAGCTTATACTGGGTCCGTCCGAAGGCCACCCCCGAGCTGGGCATGATTCTCACAAGGACAAAGGGGACATTCACGCTCACATTCAGTCCATTAACCATTTTATTTTAGCCAAGCCAGTCTAACTTGGTTTATTAGGCTACACTTGCACAATGGATGCTCACTCTCAAGCTCAAGCCAGAACAATGGATTACCCATTACCCATACCCCAACTTACTCTTTCTTCTCACAGCAAAACGATTATTGTCAGGGTTACACATTTACAGCAGAGGTGTTCACAAAACAGGGTCCACATTGGTTCTCCCAACTCGTGGTTCACCCAAACGGCTGTGGAATTTCGATTTCAACCCCAGGGAGCAAAACCGATTTCTCTCCACTGGTTAGGATCATTTCCAATGGCCTAGACGACCTCCAAGAAGACCCAAAACGTTCTGCCCTCTTCCCCACTGATAACCAACACAAAAACGCCCCTTCCCAGCTAAAAGGTGAAGGGAAACACAGAAAAACGAGGGAGGAAAACGCCCAGGCAGCTAGAGCTGCGTGAGAGAGCAAGGCCATGGTGAGAATAATGGCCTAGGGAGCAATTTCGTGGCTCTATTTCTGCCCAAGGAGACCCACACGTTTTTCCATGAAGGGTGGCTTGCCCATACCCGATTTTGGACAGCCATACCTCCCCATTCCCAAGGAATTAACTTCTCCAACCAACTCTTGGGAGAAATCAATGGTTGGGTACAAAAGTCAACTTGGGTAGTTGAGGGTTTGATGGGTTCTCCTATTGACACTTGGCTTGACTCTAGTGGCTCAAGGGTTTGAATGTTTTTCCCTCCCAATTCCTTGTGAAATCATGCCCCCATCTCTTTGTTGCATTGCATAGCTAGTTGTGGGTATTTTTATTAAAATGCATTTTACATGATATTTGAAATTCCATTGTGCATTGCTAGCACGCAAACCATATGCATCATGAAATCGATGGCGGGGCCTTGGCCTTGAGCTCCTCACCATGATTTCATAACAATATTACATCATTTATAATGTTAATGCTATGGGTTCAAACTGGGGACGTTACATTCCCCTCCCCTTGGAATAACACCGTCCTCGGTGTTTCAACACTTCGGACTATATACCCACTTTATACATGATTCATAGTTCACAGATGGTGGCAGGTCTGTCCTGCAATTCGTCTCCTCCCTTTGACCTTTCACGATCAAGTCCTTTGGATTCCACAAGCTGCTCCTGCTAGCTTTGGTATTCCAGCTCCACAAGTGGGCATTGCTCCAGAGCAATCCCTTCCATTTGTTTATCTTCCAGCTGATCTACAAGTCTGGAATTTCATGGATGCCATCTTTCTTGTTGTCCCAGCAACTATCTGTGAGACTTATCATGGCAATTCCTGTTAGGACAAGCATAACACAATAATAAAATTAGTCAATTGTTTTCCTAATTGACTTAGAACGTCCATGCTTTACTCATGAGACTTCTACACTGATTCATGTTCATCCTTTCACAAGAAAATAACTATTTCAGCATTCACAATTCATTTCAAGCAATGAACACAATTTGGTTTCATTTATGACATGCAATCAACAATCCTTTGTTTCTAAGGTGCATCAGTCAAAGAAAGAGAAGAGTAAGAGTTTTCCCCCTCTTAGTCTTGTTCCAATCCAGAGCCACACCATCACTGGTGGTTCTATGCTCCTTGGCCTCTTTCACTTCAATGTGAATGCTTTGACTTTCCTTTCTTGGCTATGACACTTAGTGTTTAAGGTCTGCATATGGATTTTCGTCTAGGGCACCCTTCCCATTATTGCCTACAAAACCTTGGGTTGCTAGGATCCACTTGTATCCACTAGCACCATCTTTCATTATTGCTTATACGAAACTCCTTAGGACGGTCACATGTCCACATGCATCTCTAGGATGCCTTCATAATCCTGGCTTCCAACAATACCTACACTCAAACATTGAATTAATTCACATGTTTAGTTCATTTTCATAGGGTTTTTCTCTAAACAAGAATTTTAGGAAATCATAACCAAATCATATACACACGTATATTCATGAGCAAGAAGCTGCAAGGTAACTGAATACTTATCTGTATTGGATGTCGGCACTTTACTCCACAGGATCCTTCTTCGCTTTCCAAGCATTGGATTTCCCGTGGATACAACAACGAATGTTGGGCCAGCACGCAGGCTACTCCACAACCATTCGAATAGGCAATGCCATGCCAGTACGCTGACTGGTTTTATCAATTGTTTTAAGGGGTGTTGGGCCAGCGTACGCGCTGCTTTACCATATCAAGTGGTTAATGCCCAACTAGTCACTCTCTGGATTTATCAAGAACTTTATAGCGTTCAACCAGCTACTCCCTGGATTTCTTAATAATTTATATCGCCCACTCATTTACTCTCTGGATTTACCAGCAATTCATATCGCTCACTCATTTACCTTCTGGGTTTACCAGCAATTCATAATCTTTTAGGGTCTTGCCTTCCTGGAATGACCAAGGTTTCCAACAAAGAAACAATAGTGTATCAGCTTAGCTGTTAAAAGATTTATACCTGTAATCTTCATTATTCCAAACAAGACATAAATGAAACGAATACTTATCTGTATTGTGCGTTTCTCCTCTGGTCCACAGGATCCTGCTTCTCTTTGCAAGCCTTGGGATCGCCTATGGACTTGGATATAGTTAATGCTTAACCAGTACACCTTCCCATCGGCTGGATTTACCAAGCATTTGGTGGTGCCCAACCAGTCCCATACCTGGTTGGCCCTTTCCAGTGCCGAGCCAACACATCCGTCTGGGTCATCGACCAATGGAAAGAAACTACGCCACCGACCATCATAGGTCAAGGCTCTACTATGGAGCCATAGGTATCTCAGGGTTTCCAGTCAGTCATCGGCGCCTTCCCTCCCACTGCTGACCCAATAGAGATTTCAGGGTTTTCAGTCAGTCATCGGCGCCCGCCCTCCCACTGCTGACCCAATAGGAATCTCAGGGTTTTCAGTCAGTCATCGGCGCCCACCCTCCCACTGCTGACCCAATAGAGATTTCATGCCTTTACCAATGCCACCACACCTTCTTGCACCGTAACCCTTCACACACATCGGCTCTTCATTTATACAAGGATGCCACTCCTTCTTGCTTGTGCAAATCGGTGGTTCCTTTTAGGAACTTTATAGGTGACTTTCTTGACTGCAGGTTAACATGACCCCTACTCACACAAGGATGATACCTTCTCTTATTACACAGCTCTTCGGGCCTGTCCATCCCTTCTGGTTCTATTGCACGTGAGCATAGATAGGTTGTTAATTCCATACAGTCTCTTTGCGTACCCTTCTTCACTCTGCCCGTTAATGTGCAGTATCAATCTGCATCTGTGTAGGCTGACAACATAAGAAGGATAAGCAAGCTCATCAGTATTGCTGTTCAATTCTTAACCACATTCCATATCATTCACTACCAAGTATTGAAACACCAGGAATGTGTCCATTCCCTTAGGGTGTAGTCAATATTGGAAACCCTATCATGACCCAGCACCAGAAAAGGTGTGCACCCCCTTTCCGATGTGCGCCATGTAGGCCCTAATCATACTCAAGCAATCTGCAATGATATAAATAAGATAGAGCATACTCTGCGTATTAACCCTAATAATTTAGACATGCATGTTCTTGTCTAGGGTCACGGAATACTCATTCATTTTGCAGATTTGTCTCACATGCCTTCCGGGCATAACTTTACCATCTCACTTTCATGGTTTACCGTCATGTGGTTTGGCTAAGACATTATCAATGGCGTTTCACCCGAAACCCATTTCCAAAGCATGGGGTCTTTCCCATCTGGTTTGGCTTCTGCAGGCGATCACACATGATCTCCCTGCAATGTGTCATCCTGGCACACTTTATAAAATATCCAAACCGTCAGCAACATTTAGCAATAAGCTTCATATACGATTGTTCCATAACCAATCAATAACATTCATAAATAAATTCAATATGAATTTACAATTCTGTCTCCTACATAAATTAGTTTTCTTATCCATGAGGCTATCCTCATATTGTTTGGCTCCTGTAAGGGACACCACTCTGCCCGTTATGGTCTTATGCCTGCTGCCATACATGAGCATCCACTTACAGCATGTCCTCCTGACACATTTTCATATAAGCCAAACAGTCATTAGCAATTATTAGCAAAATTTCAAATCCGAAATATTTACCAATCTGATATCTACCACTGTTCTTATTAACATAACTTAGAGCTCTCAACCATGAGAACCTTCTCATAACCCTTGGTTTCGGCATGTGATAGATCCCGGTCTCTACTATGGACTTATCCTCATTGCCATATGTAAGACCTTCCTACCGAAAACTGAAACTTCAATCAGCCAAACACGTTGTGAGTATCTATGCACATAATCATTCATTGCCATAACAGTCACTGAAGTGATCTCAGAATTATAACACTCAATAATTCAAACACCTTCAGCTGTTAACATTTGAAATGCAACAAAATATATACACTTCTATATATGCATCATTATCAAAATTCATCAATTATCATGATTGGGCTCTTCATGCATTTACTATTCTGCATTCATAACATCTCATGAAATGATCCTAGAATTATCATCAATTCATCATTTCATTCATTATTTATTTTGCAATAACATATGCATCATCCCTATGCATTCATACAATGCATCACAAGATTTATAAAATCTCTTAATGCTCATCTACTCAATGCTACCTTGCATTGTTTCATGAGTACTATGCATTCAAGCATATTATGATCGAAACATGACTATCTCATATAACCTGCATTACCATAGTTAGGACCACCAGTCCTCATTTGCTTGGGTTATTAAGCACATAACCAATCATACGCATGGCATGATATAAATTCACATGAATGCATTGAGATTTCTAAACAGTCATGGGGTGTAAGGGTCATCCCCTTCACTTACCCACACCTCACCAAGCTTGGTAGGTTAACAGCCCCAGTCGATATTCAATATTACATGCAAATTAGCTCAACATAGCTCAAACATAGTTGAAGAGATCTTACCAAATCCCCTTTCAACATTCATGCAATTTGGCACCAATAATCATTACCTGCATGGGTACCATTAACATCGCCTGATGTCACCTGATCAGTTGGCCTCTTACCAAGGTTGCTCAGTCATTTTGCCAACTTTATGATCACAGATTTGTTGCACCATCCTTTCTGCATAAGGTTGTTGGCTTCATGCAACAACATCCTCAGCACATTTAGCCATGCTCTTTGTTATCTTTGGTCCTACAACCAATACCAACATCAATAGTGATTATCAACCACAATATTCTCCATTAGTGGTTCATTGCATCTGTAGACTTCATTATTCTACCAATACGCAATATCCTATTTATGCACAAGCATTTCTATATGCACTATGCAATGTTTATTAAGATGCCATCTAGTGCATATACATCTATGTAGTTCTTTACATTTTTAACATTTTTATGCCATATGACAATTTCATAATTATAAGTATGATAACAAACAGAGGTTTAAGAAATTCTTCCCTTTTCGATCCCTCATCGTAACATGGAATTCCTGTTCCATATCATGCAATTGTAGAAATTGCCCATATTGACAACAAAATTTGTTTGTCAAAACAGCCGCTGGCACTCTTCTGCACTAAATATCTATGATATATGTAGACCTCCTTCAAACTCTGGTCATGCATCATTGTTCCCTGCTGGACAAGCTTTCCAATGCCTGTCTTCATGCTCCATTCTGACATCAGGTGCGGGAACTGCATCCTTTCAAAAATGACAACTTTCACTCCCATTCTACACATTTTACACAGTTGCATTTTGGTCCAGAATGCCAACTTTAGCCACCTGTGGAAGAAAATCTATGAGGAATCACAAAAACTTATCTACTAGGAGAAGTTATTCCATATAACAAGGAACACTCAGCAATTCACGGATTTTAATTCCGATGCACCATTCATCTTCTATGAATTTCTCGGTTTGACTACTTCTCACTTTTCATATTTTTCCAAAATTCCAAATTTTGGGCCAAAATTGGCTATCTCCCAAACGGTGCATTTCTGGAAAATCTTCGTCTAACGGAAACTGTCCGTCTTAATGAGAATATGAAATGTCTAGTTCAGTAAAAATTTTGATTCCCACATCTGGGGTCACTTTTACTACCCACAAGCTTTTCAAAATCTCGAAAAAGTGGCGTGGAATAGTGCTTTTTGGCCTTCTTGATCACCCCGACTCCACGTCCTTTGGATTTTGGCTCCAAGATTCTGAACTTAACATTGTGCCTGCTTCATGACCGCGCCTGATCAATTTTAGCTCAAACCGACCTTTCGTCAAGCCTCGGGACTCCGTCCTTCAAAAGTCACTATTATCCATTTTCTGTCAAATCGGAGTGCAATGTGCTAGAGGTCTTCACTGGTTCTTTCATGGCCCTCGTCAATGGCCTCCGAGCCCCACAGGAATCATCCCATTCTGAGTTCGGATGCTCCTGCTATCCAAAAAGCAAGTTTTGGTCACTTTACACTTTTTTTTTTTTTCTCGGATGGGAAATACCTCCGCAATTGCGGAGCAGTTCGTCGAACGCTTCCGCAATTGCGGAGCAGTTCGCCGAACGCTTCCGCAATTGCGGGGCGATTGGCTGTGGCCTTCCGCAATTGAGGGGCGCTTGGCTGAAGCCTTCCGCAATTGCGGGGCGATTTGGCGAAGCCTTCCGCAGTTGCGGAACGATTCGCCGAAGTCTTCCGCAACTTCGGAACGACTCGCCAAACTCTCCCGTGTTTCAGAGCGATTCGCGAAATCCTTCCGAAATTTCGGAAGAGAATTCATTCCGCAATTTCGGAAGAGAATTCCTTCCGAAAATTCCTTTCGATGCTGACACTTAGAAAATTTTCTGCTTTTTCGGAGCATTTCGCCGAATTTTTCCGCGTTGCGGGACAACTCGCGGAATCCTTCCGCAAATTTCGGAAGAGAATTCCTTCTAAAAATTTCAGAAGGGAATTCCTTCCGCAAATTTCGGGGCAACTTCCCGAATTCCTCCATGTTGCGGAAAACTTCGCGGAATGCTTCCGCAGTTTCGGGGCAATTCGCCGAATGCTTCCGCAGTTGCGGAAGACATTCGGGAATTCTCCCCGAAACAGTTTTAAACGAATTTTCGAAAACACTTAGGAATTTTAACAAACAGAAATCTTTTTTTTGCAACAACACAGTATTCCAAGAAAAGAAAATTCCACTTCTTTAAGCATGAAACAGCAATTCAAAACAACATAAGATGGCAGAGGTTGCCCATGTTCCTTTCTCTATTTCATAGAATGCAATCAACGCAATCAAATGAAAGCAATTTGCAAAAATCCCCAACAGTGATGCGATCTTAAGGTTTCTCTAATGCATTTTAGTTTCAAATACAAAATGCATGAACACACAATGATTTGTATCTCTGTGAAGGCCCAACAGCCGTAGTGTTGAACCTAGAGCTCTGATACCAACTGTCATGTACCCACCTGCTGACCCAATGCAAGGCAGGAAACATGATGCCAAACTCAGGGCTTTTACATGATCTCAGCCCAATACTAGAATTCACATAATTAATAAGTGGGTGTGCAGATGTAAACAATCAATTATGCACAGCGGAAACAATATCCACACAATCTTCATATGCATTCAAAATTTCAGTTATTAATAAAAACATTTCATAAATAAATACATAGACAGAAACACTTATCTTCATTTCAATTGTCCCAAGCAACTAGCTATGTCGCTGCAACGTTCCACCCAACCATAGGCTCTTCGACAGCTTATACTGGGTCCGTCCGAAGGCCACCCCCGAGCTGGGCATGATTCTCACAAGGACAAAGGGGACATTCACGCTCACATTCAGTCCATTAACCATTTTATTTTAGCCAAGCCAGTCTAACTGGGTTTATCAGGCTACACTTGCACAATGGATGCTCACTCTCAAGCTCAAGCCAGAACAATGGATTACCCATTACCCATACCCCAACTTACTCTTTCTTCTCACAGCAAAACGATTATTGTCAGGGTTACACATTTACAGCAGAGGTGTTCACAAAACAGGGTCCACATTGGTTCTCCCAACTCGTGGTTCACCCAAACGGACTGTGGAATTTCGATTTCAACCCCAGGGAGCAAAACTGATTTCTCTCCACTGGTTAGGATCATTTCCAATGGCCTAGACGACCTCCAAGAAGACCCAAAACGTTCTGCCCTCTTCCCCACTGATAACCAACACAAAAACGCCCCTTCCCAGCTAAAAGGTGAAGGGAAACACAGAAAAATGAGGGAGGAAAATGCCCAGGCAACTAGAGCTACGTGAGAGAGCAAGGCCATGGTGAGAATAATGGCCTAGGGAGCAATTTCGTGGCTCTATTTCTGCCCAAGGAGACCCACACGTTTTTCCATGAAGGGTGGCTTGCCCATACCCGATTTTGGACAGCCATACCTCCCCATTCCCAAGGCATTAACTTCCCCAACCAACTCTTGGGAGAAATCAATGGTTGGGTACAAAAGTCAACTTGGGTAGCTGAGGGTTTGATAAGTTCTCCTATTGACACTTGGATTGACTCTAGTGGCTCAAGGGTTTGAATGTTTTTCCCTCCCAATTCCTTGTGAAATCATGCCCCCATCTCTTTGTTGCATTGCATAGCTAGTTGTGGGTATTTTTATTAAAATGCATATTACATGATATTTGAAATTCCATTGTGCATTGCTAGCACGCAAACCATATGCATCACGAAATCGATGGCGGGGCCTTGGCCTTGAGCTCCTCACCATGATTTCATAACAATATTACATCATTTATAATGTTAATGCTATGGGTTCAAACTGGGGATGTTACAATGAGGAAGGGGGAGATGACAATGATGATGAAGATGTTGACGGTGATGAATATGGTGATGATGATGGTGATGATGAGATGATGATGGTGATTATGATGATGGTGATGGTGGTGATGATGATGATGATGATGGTGATGATGATGATGGTGACGAGGATGAAGAAGATGATGATGATGGAGATGAATATGTTGATGATGTGGCAATGGTGATCAAGATGACGACGATGATGATGATGATGATGATGATGGAGAAGATGATGATGGATATGTTGATGAGGAAGGGGGAGATGATAATGATGATGAAGATGTTGATGGTGATGTTGATGGTGATGATGATGGTGATGATGATGATGATGGAGAAGATGATGATGGATATGTTGATGGAGATGTTGATGAGGAAGGGGGAGATGATAATGATGATGAAGATGTTGATGGTGATGTTGATGTTGATGATGATGGTGATGATGATGACGATGAGATGATGATGAGATGATGATGATTATTGTCAAGCACTCTATATGCAGATAAATTGTTACCAAACACACAGAGCATATGAAATTTATTGTCAACCCGAGAAAGTATTTTTATTTCAAAGGATAAGTGCACAATATATGCTTAAACACCAAACCATTAGAAGTAAATACTTTTATCTTCTATCATCCATGTTCATCCCAAGAATCTATGCAATCCCAATTTCCTTCTAACTGCTATACTACAATTCTTCTATATTATGCATCCATAAGAAATGGTATCAGATCTAATCAACAATTGCAGAAAAGAAATCTCATTCGTATTCTAGAGCAATCACTTGTCTGATCTAATCAATCTAGAAATCATAAAGCATAAAATGAACATTAATCTAGAATTTCAATTGCAAAAGATTGAAGCAACTGTTCTAAGAAACTGAATTGCAGAATGGAAGTCAATCAACACATAACATGAAAGCTAAATTGTAAGAGCTCCTGGGATCACGTCTCAGCTGTAAGATGAACACGGCAATGTGAACAGAAATTGAAATGCATAAAGCAAACCTTACTCAGTCGACTGTTGTTCTACACCATTCACCAATCTCACAGAAATGTAATCTTTTACTGAAAAATCCACACAATAAATATTGCTGCTGCGTACAAAGGAAAGAACAAAGCATCACACAACAAGAAAGATAAAATCCTATTTTAACTCAGCAATCTCTGTGGAAGACGGGCCCAGTCTTCACACAGAGACGCTGGTTGAACAACACACTCTTTAGCTCAGAAGTAACCCCTTATATTAACAGAAGAATGAGTACATAGTTTTGCTCGGCTGCTAATACCAAATGAATTAATTGTTTGTTGTTCAACCCCTGAGTCGAGGCAACTCTCCCTATTTATACATACAAATCGTAACATCTAATCCCATAATTGGGTAGCCATGAAGATCTCTGATCTTCAGGCTCCCTAAATAATCTAGCTATTACAATGCGTGGCAGAACATAAACATCCAAATATGAGAGAGTTATTAATTGACCCAAGAGTGGCGGTCCTTCCAGCTCACAGCTAGACTCAAGCAACAACATACTTAAGATAGTGAATTCTGTTACAGCGGCCCTGTCACGGCTGTCTTTGATTGATGATTCGAGCCCCAAGGAACCTTCTACAAAGAACGAACATCCCTTTCTTTATGACTTGTTCAACCCCGATCTTCCTGCAATTCATTTGTCTCAACTACTTTCATAAATCGCAACATGTTAGCACAATTTGAGAGATGCACAGCTTTAATTATCACAATCATAAGCATTAATAAAATAAAACAATGATCAGCCATACCTTGGTAATTTGGGGGATAAGGTAAGGACAATAGGTTTGATTGCCATGATAAATGGTGTAGGACAGGGGCAGGAAAGATGAATAATGATGACTAAAAAGGGCCAATTCTGGGCTCAACATCTCCCCCCAACTACCCTGTTGCATGTCCTCATGCAACAACCTGCATCTGAATCGTGTACTAAGCTCTATCTAGAAGAGAGGAAGAAATGTAGGAAACTCAGGCACCTTATCTATCTTTTGAGAGGCCTCTGTGAGTAACCCAGCATCTTCCAACCTCACTGTTTCCCTTCCACTGCTACTTGCTGGTATCTGAGAATGCAATTGGTGTAGTGGGAATCTTCCTGCAGTCTCATTATGCTGTGCCTGGGGGAGTTGAAAGGAAATCCTCAATCTGAATCCAACTCAATGACATCTCTAGGAGGTGGAAGCACTGGTTCTTGTGGGACAGTGTCTTCCAGCGCATCTAGTTTTAACAGGAGAGTTGCTGGTTCTTGTGTAACAGCAACATCCTTTAAACCTTCTTCAGCATCTACCTTTATTGATTTTGGAGACACTGATTCTTGTGTAGCAGCGTCTTCTTTGTCCTTCTGCTGCTGAGATAGGATATCCTTCTCATCGTGCAACCCTTCCTCCAAGATTTCGGTGTCACCTGAGCATGGTGTCTGTACCTGTTCATCTTCACTCCACTGCATATCGGGAATGATATCCACTCCAGGGTTATCTTCTAACTGCAATTCAGGAGTTCCTGCTGTAGCTTCCAAGGGTGTTGGTTCTTGTGTAGCAACATCCTGGCTTACCTCTTCATCCTTCTTTTGCTGCAACTCTTCTCCTATGAGTTCTGTGTCATGGGAGTCCTCTGGGGTTACAACCCAGAGTTCATCATTAAACTCCAGAATCTCCTCTGTCCCAGGTTCTTTCCCCATCTGTTTGGCAGATTGGACAAATATATTTAGGTTTGCTGGTTCTTGTGTTGCAGCTTCCTGTTCCAATTTATCACTGTCCTGCCTTTGTATCTCTTCTTCTAAAATTTCTGTGTCCTGGGAGCATTCTGGGGTTTCGTCATATTCCTTTATAAGCTCCAGCGCATCCTTCATTCCAAGTTCTTCTCCCATCTGCTCTATAATCTCTGTATCGTGGAAACATTCTGGGGTTACCATACATTCCTTATTAATCTCCAGAGCGTCCTCCATCCCATGTTCTTCTTCTACCTGTTCCATAATTTTTGCATCATGGGAAGTGGCAGCTGCAGCAAGGATGTTTAAAAGTGCTGGTTCTTGTGTGGCAGCACCTTCTTTTTCCACTGCTTTCCCTACTGTGGCCACAGGCTGTTGTGCTGAATAAGTGCTAAGTAGAATTTTATGGCCTGCTTCCTCAAAGATTTCTCCACAGGTGGGGCAGAGTATTCGCTCATCCTTTTCTCCGGCTCCAGCAGAAACTGATTCCTCCACTTGGTCTACAGCCTCTATTAGTGTGTACATTTTTCTTTCACCCTGCTTTCTGCAGGTTTCCTTCCAAGTTTCCAGCTCCCTTCTAAGTGCTTGGAGGTCCTCTTTCAGCATTGCATTCTCATACAAAAGTCCTTCAATTCCAGGTTCTTCCTCCACTGGCCTTTGTGGAGCATCCATAGGTCTTGGTGTAAGGATTGGGGGCTCACCCTGTGTCTCTGAGGTTCCCCATCTTTTCCTAGCTGCCTCTGCTGCTGTGATTGATTGAGTTCGTTTCCTTCTGATTGGTGCTATTAGATCAAATTCATTGATGGCTCTCTTCCTTTTCTGTGGCATTTTCTTTTGTGATTTTTCTTTTTGTGGTGTTTCCTCCTGTGGAGCTGGAATATAGGGGGGGAAAACTGAGGTCAAAGGAATATTTCCCTGCCCCTCATGTTGTTCTTCTTCAATCACAGCTCCTCCTCCTACCCACTCAGGTGAAGACTCAATTGTTACCAATTCAATGTCCTCTTCCATTTCCCTAGCTCCGTCATCTTCAGGTTCCATTGTCGCAGCATTTGATGCTGCTCCAATTTCACCTTCTGCTGTCGGAGCTGTCTTGTTACCTAGGTTTTCCACGAAGGTTTCATCTACATTGTCACCTAATGGCTCTATTTGTGCTTCCCCTTGTTCTCCTTCAAATGCAGTGTCATCCCCCACTGGTTCTGCTTGTGCTGGGGATTCATCTACCCCGAATGGATCTGACTGTGCCCCTGGTTGTTCTTCCTCTGTGGTTTTACCCACCCCGGATGGTCCTGCCTGTGCCCCCGATTGCTGTTCTTCTCCCATTTCATCCCTCCCCCCAACTTCACTAGAGGAACTCCGGTCCTCCTGTTGTGGTGGAACCTGTAATTGTTGTAATGGGATGAACCTCAAGGGAACAGGTTGCTGTGGTCGGGTTATAAATTGTTCCCAAGTTATATTATGTTAGGCAAGGGTTCTTACAATAATTAACTTGATAAGGCCATGGTGGGTGAGAGAGGACAGTGGGTGCTTCGCAGACTGAACAAATGTTGCCATATGACGCAAGTCGTGCAATAAATAAAATGGAATGTTCAACAAAATGCCATGGCAGGGATGAGAAAGCAAAGGAAGTTCAGAGTTATACACAGTTTGGTATCTACCTTCGCAGGTAATGTATTTCTTGAGGAAGACAACAACCTATTCCCATGGCCGCGGCAGTGAGTTCAGTGCAATCCCTCTCCTGGATGCTTCAACTTGCTCCCCTGGAAGTAAAAATTGTTCTCGTGCAACCGTTGCAGGGACTCGACGGTTAAACCAAGGTTTTCCCACCATCGGGATGGCTGTAACCTCGGATATAATGACCTTGGAGACATCTATACACAGCCCCCACACCGTGGAGTGAGTTTTGGTAAGATTCAAGGCAAATTGCAGGGCTGCGTCCCGATCGAATCCGTCCAATCGCTCAAAGAATTCGACCCAGCCAGCAGCTTGAAAGATGGAAAGAACTTGAGGATTCCGTCTAAGTTCCTGGGTATTGAAAGGTTCATGGAGAACTGGAATCCCCATGGTCCTGGCTGCAAACTGAAACTGTTATTCCACAGATTACAGGATCCCAGAATGGAAGTTGCAGCACAGAGGATGCACAAATCGCTGAGCGGAGACATTGAGAGAATGACCAAATTTGGAAAGTTGAGCACAGAACAGTGTTTGAAATTTTCATGCCGAATTGGGGAAGGTGGCAGTTATTAGCGTTTACGTCGTACGAGGGAAAGGTTTAATCAGGTATAATGGTGGTACAAGTGAAGGTACGACCAATATCGTTTAAATGATATCAATGCTTAATCACGTGATAAATGAAAGCCATACCTCATAAAGATGTGCGTCGGAAGGCTGCGGAAAATGGTGGAGCATGCAGTTGATGACGTCACGGAGCCGAATTCGTGCACAGTCGGATGTGTGATCATGATGACTCGGATAAGGCAATAAGTTCTTCCGCCGGTGAAACACAAACCATCGCTTCCTTGGTGTCGGAATGATGAATTCGCCGGCACGACTGAGGTGAATCAGCACCATGATTAGCATGTTTGAAACAATTCTTCTATTAACACGGGAGTTACCACTGCAAGTTGCCAAAAAAATGATAGCACAGCCGACGAAAAAGATGTTGCAGTCGTCAAAAAAAATATGTTGCAGCCACCGGGAAAGAAGTTGCGGCCACCGAAAAAGAATTCACGGCAGCCGGAAAAAGAATTTAAAAGTTTTACGGTGGCGAGAAAGATTACAGCTGGCGGGAAAAGTTGTTGCAGTGCTGTGACGTGATGTTGCAGCCGCTGGATTGAAGTCGCGGCTATCGGGGATGATTTACAGCTGACGGGAGAAAAGATTTTAAGGTCGACAGAAAACAATAACGGCGAAATGTTGCAGCCGTCGATGTTGCAGCCGCCGGATTGACGACCGACAGAAAAAGGGATACTACGGCTGCTGAAAATGAGGTGGTAGTTGCTGGGAAATGAGATGGCAGCCGCGGGGAAATGAGGTGGCAGTTGCGGAAAAAAATGTTGCAGCTGCGGAAAACGGTTACGGCTGCGGGGAAATGATGTGGCAGTGGCTGGTAAATGAGGTGGCAGCCGCGGGGACTGGGGTTGCAGCTGCCGATGTTGCAGCCGTCGATGTTGCAGCTGCCGGAAAAGATTGACGGCAAGCGGGAAAAAGGATTTTGCGGCTACTGGGGAAAAGGATAATGTGGTTGCCGGAAAAAGATATACAGCTGCCGGAAAATATGTTGCAGCTGCCGGAAAATATGTCGCAGCTGCCGGATTTTTTTTTTTTTTTTTTTTTTTAGCAAGGACGGCACAGGGAGATTTTCGTCTAACGGGCCCAAACTGGTCGTTCTCCTGGCGCTTCCCTGAAAATTTTTGAAAAACGACAGCAAACAAAGAGATCAAATGCAAAGAGAAAGAAAAAAAACAACAGCTATACGCTACAGCAGGAAATTATTTATGTACAGCAAATACGATTTTCAGTTTAAGGTTTGGCAAAGGTAGAGAAAAGTTCCTGCTCTGGTGCCACTTGATAGTCTGGATCGGCAGCAATTTGTGAAATGAATTCATCTTTCGAAATGGGATTACGATACAGTTGCAGTCTATGGCCGTTAGCAAGTAATGGTATACGGTTTTCATCAATGGTCACCAGGCGAACAGTGCCGTTGTCAAATACCCTGTCGACCAAATATGGACCCAGCCATCTTATGCGTAATTTTCCTTTAAAATCCTTCTTGAATTTGGAGTCGTATAATTGTGCCCAGTCTCCTTCACGGAAGATTTTCTTTTTGATGAATTGGTCATGCCAGTTAGATCTCTGTTGCTGAAGCAGCACAGTCTGGTCTACTGCAGCTAACCGTTTCTCATCCAGTTCATTTAATTGATTCAATCTTCTCTTCTGGGCTTCTGTTACATCCAGATTCATTTCGGTGGCTGTTTTCAGGGTCTTGATCTCAAATTCAATTGGAAAGATGGCACTCTTTCCATACACCAGATCATAGGGAGAAAACCCCGTGGTGTTGCGCCAAGTTGTGCGATATGCCCACAGTGCTTCTGGAAGCCTGTTAGCCCAATCCCTTCGATGGCTTTTAACTGTTTTAGTAAGGATTGCTTCAATAACTTTATTATTACTTTCCACCTGACCATTGGCCCGGGGATGATAAGGTGAAGCTATCCTATGTTGCACATGATACTTCCGGAGCAAGGATTCAAATTGGTGTGAGATGAATTGTGGTCCCCCATCGGTAACTACTTCCTTTGGTACCCCAATGCAAGTAAAAATTTCACTGTACAGAAAATCAATCACCGCCTGGTCATTAGCCTTAGCCAAAGCTACAGCTTCTACCCACTTGGTCATGTAATCTGTACACACCAGAATGTAAACCTTCTGTCTGGAAGGAGGGTTGATAGGGCCAACAAAGTCCAATGCCCATCTATCAAACGGTTCTAGTACCACTTGGGGTTGTAAAGGCATATGATATGTCTTATTAGGTTGGCCCATCCTTTGGCAGCTGTCACAGGACTGAACATATCTTTTAGCATCCCTGAACAGTGTCGGCCAATAATAGCCCATCCGCAGCGCCTTATGCCCTGTTCTTTTGTCTGCAAAGTGTCCTCCACAAGGTTCATCATGACAGGCCTTCAGTATATGAAATATCTCATCTTCTCTTACACATCTTCTAATCTCAAGATCGGGTCCTATGTAAAAGAGATGGCCCTTGAGCCAACAATACCTGGCACTTTGCTGAATAATTTTTCTTTTCTCTCGTTTAGACATGTGTGGCGGAAGCTTTCCTGCAACCAAATAATTAGCAACGTCTGCATACCAGGGTGAATGAGCTGAGAGTGCGAATAAATGTTCATCCGGGAAATCATCCTCAACAGGCGAACTGTCATCACTGTTAGTAAATCGTGATAAAAAATCACCAACAACATTTTCTTTTCCAGGTTTATCTATAATAGTAATATCAAATTCCTGTAATAATAAAATCCACCTGGTTACTCTGGCATTAGTGACAGGTTTGTTCATCAAATACTTAATGGCAGAGTGGTCAGTGTGCACAAATGTAGGATACCCAGTAATGTAATGCCGAAACTTATTAATAGAATAAACAATAGCAAGGAATTCTTTTTCAGTAACAATATAATTTAGTTCAGCAGGGGCTAAGTTTTTACTAACATAATAGATAGCATAAGGTACTTGACCATCCTGCTGTCCTAGTACTGCTCCAATGGCAGTATCAGAAACATCTGAAGAAATGTGGAAAGGTATGGTCCAATTAGGTCCCCTTAGAATAGGGGTTGTGGACAGCTTCTCTTTAAGATTATCAAATGCTGTCTGGCATGCTGTACTCCACACAAACTGTGCGTCCTTCATTAACAATGAAAACAAAGGAGAAGCAAGTTTGGAGAAGTTTTCTATAAATCTCCTGTAATATCCAGCATGTCCCAGAAAACTTCGCACCTCTTTCTGAGTTGAAGGACTTGGTATATTTTTTATCACCTTAATTTTTGAAGGATCCACTTGAATACCATCGGTAGAGATGAAATGTCCTAATACCACCCCCTCACTCATCATCATATGGAATTTTTCAGTGCTTAATGAGAGGCGAGCCTGTTCACAACGAATTAAAACTTTCTTTAAATTTTCCAGTGCTTCCTCAAAATCCTTGCCATAGGGAGTAAAATCATCCATAGACTTCCATACTATCATTAACCAATTCAGAAAATATGCCAATTACAGCTCTTTGGAACGTTGCAGGTGCATTGCACAAGCCAAAGGGAAGCACCCTATAGGCAAACGTTCCCCAGGGGCAAGTGAAGGTGGTCTTATCCTGATCCTCCGGAGCAATCTGAATTTGATTGTACCCACTGAACCCATCCAAGAAGGAGAAGAACTTCTTCCCTGATAGGGTATCAAGTACCTGGTCAATAAAGGGCAAAGGAAAATGATCCTTTTGTGTAGCTTTGTTCAGCTCCCTATAATCAACACAGACTCTCCATTTACCATTTTTCTTGGGCACAATTACAAGTGGGGAAACCCACTCACTATCTGAAATAGGATAGATAAATCCTGCTTCCAAAAGTTTCTGGATTTCCTCCGTCACTATATCCCTCAGATTGGGGTTCATGCGTCGTTGGGGTTGACATACAGGTCGGGAGTCGTTTTTAATATAAATATGATGAGTGCACAGATTGGAAGGGATACCCTTCATGTCTGTATACTCCCAGGCGAATGCCCCCTTACGTTCCTTCAAGAGATTGGTTAGGCGCATCTGTTCTTCTGAGGAGAGACCAGGGTTGATGTTTAAAGTTCTTCCAGGCTCTACCTCAATAGGAATGCTTCTCGAATTTTTCAAAACTGGGATTATGTTTGTGTCATTGACTAGTGCTTCCTCCGTAAGCTGTTCTTGTTCTTCTTTATCAAGGGTACTGTTCAGGAGTTGATAAACTTCTTTATCTACTGAAGCAGGTTCGCTAATGAAATTACTAATGGCATCATCTTCTGTTTCATTTTTGAAGGTTAGTGCCTTCCCTATTGTTAATAATGGCTTAACATCCTCCTCCTCTTCCTGTTCTATCCAAAGGGAAGTTTCAGTTTCTAGACTCGGCCGTGCTGGAGGATACAGGGTGAGGTTTTTGGTTTCCATACCATCAGATATAGTCATAGACCCCGATCGACAGCTGATGCAAGCATCAGCTGTAGCCAACCAAGGCCTCCCCAAGATCAATGGGTGTCCCCCCAGCTGTGATTTTGGTTGTAATACCAGAAAGTCGGCAGGGTATTCCCATGAGTCTACTGAGATGACAAGGTCGTCCAAAATCCCTTCGGGTCTGATGGTGGATCTGTCTGCCAATTCTAAAATGGTAGGGGTCGGTCTAATATTGGTGAATCCGAGCTTCTTTACAGTCTCAATTGTTATAACATTGATCGCTGCTCCTAAATCTACTAGTACGTTGGGTATCTGCGTTTGTCCTATGTGTATAGTGACAGTAGGATTTCCAGGGTCGTCATACTTGGTCATAGGTGTTTTTCCGGTCATTAAAGCAGATAAATTCCCTATGACATGAACAGTGGGAGGATCTCTGGGCTTCCTTCTCGGTCTTTTAGTGCACAGGTCCCGAACAGTTCTAGCATAAATAGGTACGTCTTGAAGAGCTTGCAAAAGGGGGATCTTAACATAAAGGTTCTTCAACTCTCCTAGGAGATTGAACTGAGGTTGCCCCCCTATTTTTGGCAGCATCAGTCTCTCAGGGTATGGTGGTTTCCTTACCAGCTGGGTAGGCTGCGTATTATCTGATTTATCGTTTAATTTTTCAGCCATCCCATCTGAGGGATGCTCAACACCTTCAGTGATAGGAACCGGATCAAATGGATGCTGGGAACTCTCTTCTTTGTCATGCACAGACGGTGGAATATTTTCTGAAATTACACGTTCTATTATCTTCCCAGACCGTAGGCGAATATCATTACAAGGTACAGGGGAGAGAGAGTAGGCCGGCATATTGAGAGCTTCCAATTGATGGACTGTTTTATTATTTGGGTTAGGGTTAGGTTGGGCAGGCAGCTGAGGCCGTATTGGTATATTAGGAACAGGATTATTCTGCAGCTGCAGCTGCGACTGCTGAGGTGGGTATTGAGGATATTGATGAAATTGAGGATATGGAGGAGAATATGGTAACTGTTGAGGTGGAGGTGGTTGAGGAAACTGGTTCCCAGGATGGAAGTTCCCCCATCCAGGAGACCATGACGTAGGTTGATGTGGTGGCTATGTCCAAGGACTCCATGAGTTATAACCTTGCATCATAGGTTGAGGAGAATTCCACTGAGCATAATTTGAAGGGAATTGTGTATTCACATTTTGCATATTATTATTCCAATTATTCAAATTATTCAAAAATGGAAATGAATCGGGAGACATACCTTGATTTCGAGGCTGCCAGGGTTTCTTCTGTGCAATGAAATATGCTGATTCCACTTCTGGAGTTGATTCCTGCAGAACAGCCTTCACTTGGGGAAGTGTGGGACATTCTTTCATATCATGGTTTAGCTCGCACAGCTGACATACTTGTATTTTGTCAAGAGGGCATTCTTTCAGTGGATGAGTCTTTCTACATCGGGGACAGAACACACCTAGTGTGAGATCCTCCACTGCCTGTCTTTGCTTGGCCTTCAAGACATCAATCTCCGAAGAGATAGAGCTCATCATTTCTGTTTTAAAATTTTCAAGAAGATTGCCTATCTCTGCACATGTAGCTCCCCCATTGGATGACTTCTGAGTTCTGTCGAAGACATCACGTTCCAGCTTATCTCGTTTGTCCCGCTTGTTATGCCTAGAAGATCCCCTGGAGTATCTCTTACATAATTCCACAATTGTCTCAAAAGGTTCTTTAGAGATATCTCCCTTCCCTAGAAAATTTAACATGTCTAAACAGTCATCCCTGATCCCTCGAAGCAGGATTATCTTGAGCACATCTAGCCCCATGTTCGTCTGCCCAGCTCTCTGCACATTGTACAACAGCCTCTCTACAAAATCCTCCAAACTTTCATCCTCCTTCTGGGCCATCTTGAACAATTCCTCTCTTTTGTCCCTAGTGTTGCAATATTCTTGATATTTTTCCAGGAACACTTGCTTCATCTTATTCCAATTAGCAACAGTTCCTCCCCCAAGGCTCATGAACCATCGTAATGCATTGTCCTTCAGGGTGGCAGGAAAAAGCTTCAGCTTTTGGGCATCTGTGACATAATCATAGCTGCGACAGAGGATATCGAATTCAAAAAGGAATTCGTCTGGATCTTCTGCCACCCTGCCATGGAAGCGAGGCAACACCGATGGTGAGATGTTTTTCATAGGAGCTGTTCCTTCTAGCTGTCGTATTGGGAATTGTAATGTAGCCATAGTTTCTTCTGGCAGGGAATCATTTTCATGATAGTATTGTACCACTGCTTCTTCCTCTTCGTTCTCATGTCTGTTATTCATCTTTTCTTCTGTATCCTCTTCTTCGTTCGTTCCTGCGTTCCTTACCTCAGTTGTAACAACTGCGTATTTTTCAATTGTAACAGCTGCGTATTCTTCAGGTGTAGCAGCTGCGTATTCTTCAGTTGTAACAGCTGCGTATTCTTCAATTGTAACAGCTGAATCAGCTGTTCCTTCTTTAGCAGGGGTATATGCAGGAATCACGGCTGCTCCTGTATCTTCCACTGTGGATCCTGATGCCGGCGCTCCAGGATCAGCAGGGCCTCTTCTGATAGGAGTCTCCCGTTGACGAGCTCTGACAGCTGAATCAGTTCTGTCAACAAGGTCGTCGATGAATGTTCTTCTACCCAACGGTGGACCTCGACCACGACCCGAACCACCTGCACTGTTAGTAATTTGTGGGGTTTTGGGGGTTGGGAGGTGATCGCGTTTTACCCTCCTCGTATTCATGCGAAGCAGATCATTTCAAAAACAAACAAAAGACTGTCTAAAAGCAATTATCAGATGCAA
This sequence comes from Larix kaempferi, assembly GCA_027924585.1. NCBI lineage: Eukaryota > Viridiplantae > Streptophyta > Pinopsida > Pinales > Pinaceae > Larix > Larix kaempferi. The sequence continues at coordinate 10,964,388 of BSBM01000074.1, read as the reverse complement.
CTAATGACTAGTGTTTAATTTTTATCCTTCCCCGGCAATGGCGCCAAAATGTCTAGCACTCTATATGCAGATAAATTGTTACCAAACACACAGAGCATATGAAATTTATTGTCAACCCGAGAAAGTCTTTTTATTTCAAAGGATAAGTGCACAATATATGCTTAAACACCAAACCATTAGAAGTAAATACTTTTATCTTCTATCATCCATGTTCATCCCAAGAATCTATGCAATCCCAATTGCCTTCTAACTGCTATACTACAATTCTTCTCTATTATGCATCCATAAGAAATGGTATCATATCTAATCAACAATTGCAGAAAAGAAACCTCATTCGTATTATAGAGCAATCACTTGTCTGATCTAATCAATCTAGAAATCATAAAGCATAAACTGAACATTAATCTAGAATTTCAATTGCAAAAGATTGAAGCAACTGTTCTAAGAAACTGAATTGCAGAATGGAAGTCAATCAACACATAACAGGAAAGCTAAATTGTAAGAGCTCCTGGGATCACGTCTCAGCTGTAAGATGAACACGGCAATGTGAACAAAAATTGAAATGCATAAAGCAAACCTTACTCAGTCGACTGTTGTTCTACACCATTCACCAATCTCACAGAAATGTAATCTTTTACTGAAAAATCCACACAATAAATATTGCTGCTGCGTACAAAGGAAAGAACAAAGCATCACACAACAAGAAAGATAAAATCTTATTTTAACTCAGCAATATCTGTGGAAGACGGGCCCAGTCTTCACACAGAGACACTGGTTGAACAACACACTCTTTAGCTCATAAGTAACCCCTTATATTAACAGAAGAATGAGTACACAGTTTTGCTCGGCTGCTAATACCAAATGAATTAATTGTTTGCTGTTCAACCCCTGAGTCGAGGCAACTCCCCCTATTTATACATACAAATCGTAACATCTAATCCCATAATTGGGCAGCCATGAAGATCTCTGATCTTCAGGCGCCCTAAATAATCTAGCTGTTACAATGCGTGGTAGAACAAAAACATCCAAATATGAGAGAGTTATTAATTAACCCAATAGTGGCGGTCCTTCCAGCTCACAGCTAGACTCGAGCAGCAACATACTTAAGATAGCGAATTCTGTTACAGCTGCCCTATCACAGCTGTCTTTGATTGATGATTCGAGCCCCAAGGAACCTTCTACAAAGAATGAACATCCCTTTCTTTATGACTTGTTCAGCCCCGATCTTCCTGCAATTCATTTGTCTCAACTACCTTCATAAATCGCAACATGTTAGCACAATTTGAGAGATGCACAGCTTTAATTATCACAATCATAAGCATTAATAAAATAAAACAATTATCAACCATACCTTGGTAATTTGGGGGATAAGGTAAGGACAATATGTTTGATTGCCATGATAAATGGTGTAGGACAGGGGCAGGAAAGATGAATAATGATGACTAAAAAGGGCCAATTCTGGGCTCAACAATTATGATGATGGTTATGATGATGAAGATGTTGATGATGACGATGGTGATGAAGATGATGATGAGGAAGATGATGATGATGGTGATGATGATGATGATGATGATGACGATGGTGATGGTGATGAGAATTATGGTGATGAGGATGAAGATGATGATGGAGATGTTGATAAGGATGAAGATGATGATGGAGATGTTGATGAGGATGAAGATGATGATGGAGATGTTGATGAGGAAGGGGGAGATGACAATGATGATGAAGATGTTGATGGTGATGTTGATGGTGATGATGATGGTGATGTTGATGGTGATGATGATGGTGATGAGATGATGATGACGATGATTATGGTGATGATGATGAAGATGTTGAGGATGATGATGATGGTGATGAAGATGATGATGAGGATGATGATGATGATGATGGTGATGGTGATGATGATGATGATGATGACGATGGTGATGGTGATGAGAATGATGGTGATGAGGATGATGATGATGATGATGATGATTATGATGGTGATGAAGATGATGATGATGATGATGATGATGATGATGATGATGATGATGATGATGATGATGACGATGATGATTCATCTTGATGATGATGATGATGATGATGATTCATCTTCATCATGATGATGGTGATGATGATTCATCTTCATCATCATCACCATCATCCTCATCATCATCATCGTACTCCTCTTCATCATCATTTTCATCTCCCCCTTCCTCATCAGCATTTCCATCATCATCATATTCTTCATCATCATCATCATCATCTTCATCACCATCGTCATCATCATCAACATATTGATCACCATAACCATCATCATCATCATCATCATCATCATCTCATCATAACCATCATCATCACCATCAACATCTTAATCATCATTGTCATCTCCCCCTTCCTCATCACCATCACGATCATCATCATCATCATCTCATCATCACCATCATCATCACCATCAAAATATTCATCATCATTGCGATCTCCCCCTTCCTCATCAAAATATCCATCATCATCTTCATCATCATCATCGTCTTCATCATCATCATCATCATCTTCATCATCATCATCATCATCATCAACAACATCATCTTCATCACCATCGTCATCATCTTCTTCATCCTCATCACCGTCACCATCATCATCGTCATGGTGATGAATTGATGATGGTGATGATGGTGATGATGGTGATGATGATGAAGATGTCGATGATGATGACGATGGTGATGAAGATGATGTTGATGATGATGAAGAAGATGATGATGTTGGAGATGTTGATGAGGAAGGGGGGGATGAAAATGATGATGAAGAGGAGGACGATGATGACGATGATGAGGAGGATAATGATGATGATGGTGATGAGAATGAAGAAGATGATGATGATGGAGATGAAGATGTTGATGATGATGACGATGGTGATGAAGATGATGATGATGATGATGATGGAGATGTTGATCTGATGATGATGGAGATGTTGATGAGGAAGAGAGAGATGACAACGATGATGAAGATGTTGATGGTGATGATGATGGCGATGATGATGATGATGAGATGATGATGAGATGATGATGATGATGATGATGATGATGATGGTGGTGGTGATGATGAAGATGTTGATGATGATGACAATGGTGATGAAGATGATGATGAGGATGATGATGATGATGATGGTGATGACGACGATGATGATGATGATGATGAAGAGGATGATGGTGATGACGACGACGATGATGATGGTGATGATGAGATGATGATGATGATGATGATGATGGTTATGGTGATGAATATGTTGATGATGATGATGATCATCATCTTCATCATCATCACCATCATCCTCATCATCATCATTTCCATCATCCTCATCATCATCATCATCGTCCTCCTCTTCATCATCATCTTCATCATCATCATCATCATCATCATCACCATATTCATCATCATCATCATCATCATCTTCATCATCATCACCACCATATTCATCATCATCATCATCACCATATTCATCATCATCACCATATTCAAAATCATCATCATCATCATCACCATATTCATCATCATCATCACCACCATATTCATCTTCATCATCATCATCATCACCATATTCATCATCATCATTATCAGCGTCATGAGGATGATTATGATGATGGAGATGAGGATGATGGTGATGATGATGATGATGATGATGATGGTGATGAAGATGGTGATGATGATGATCACGATCATGATGGTGATGATGATGATGATGGAGATGAAGATGATGGTGATGAGGATGATGATGATGATGGTGATGGTGATGATGATCACGATCATCATCATCAACATCTTCATCATCATCATCATCATCATCATCATCACCATCACCATCATCATCCTCATCACCATCATCCTCATCATCATCATCATCGTCCTCCTCTTCATCATCACCACCATCATCATCATCCTCGCCATCATCATCATCATCATCCTCATCATCATCATTGTTATCCTCTTCATCATCATTGTCATCTCTCCCTTCCTCATTAACATCTCCATCATCATCATCATATTCATCATCATCATCACCATGTCCTCATCACCATCGTCATCATCATCTTGGCATATTCATAATCATCATCATCATCTTAACCATCATCATCGTCATCTGCATCCTCCTCCTCATATTCATTGTCATCTCCCCCTTCCTCATCAACATCTCCATCATCATCATCATCACCATGTCCTCATCACCATCGTCATCATCATCTTGTCATATTCATCATCATCATCATCATCCTCACCATCATCATCATCATCCTCACAATCATCATCATCATCTGCATCCTCCTCCTCATCTTCATTGTCATCTCCTCCTTCCTCATCAACATCTCCATCATCATCATCATATTCATCATCATCATCACCATGCCCTCATCACCATCATCATCACCATCTTGACATATTCATCATCATCATCTTCACCATCATCATCATCATCTGCATCATCATCCTCATCTTCATTGTCATCTCCCCCTTCCTCATCAACATCTCCATCATCATCATCATCACCATGTCCTCATCACCATCGTCATCATCATCTTGACATATTCATCATCATCATCATAATCATCATCTTCACCATCATCATCATCATCTGCATCATCATCCTCATCTTCATTGTCATCTCCCCCTTCCTCATCAACATCTCCATCATCATCATCACATTTACATTTGTTGGGTAATAAATGTAGTGAACGTTACCCACCAAACTATACAACGTTCAGCAGAGGTGCACACATGCTCCTTAGCGCGTGCGCATCCCTGCTGAAGATGAAATTTAGAAAAACACCCACGCTCTTCTCCCTGCTTCATCGTGTTTTGTTGGCTCTTTTCACGCACAGTCCGACAAGCATCACCATTTTATGTTGAATTCAATAACCATTTGGTGCTTCCTTGACCATTTGGATAGAATACACAACATTTGGGGCTCTAATTGGCTATTTGGATTGAATACACACCTCTTGGGCTTTATTTGGATCATTTGAGTGAATACACAACAGTTGGACTCTATTTGGCTCCTTGGATTGAATTCTCATGCTACTTGGACACATATGAACTCTTCTTACATATAGTGGACACATCAAAGGAGCATTTTACATTTGAAGCAAAGAGCAATCGTAATCCTTGAGGTATGGTGACAATTTTATCTTGTTAAATGTATTTTAGTCTTCATTCACTTGTTTGAATGGTATCTATTTTGGTTTTTCCTCATGAATTGTATGATAGATCTATTTTAGTCTTCTTAATCTTCAACATAGGCAATAAAAACATCTTACCAAAAAAAACTACAACATGCACCAAGCAATGCTTTCAACCTTTCATGAAGATAATAAAAAAAAATTACTTGCATCCCCACCAATAACATTTCATAATCACATTCCTCCATCTAGTAGACAAACATTTGTTGAATTCCTCATGGTTGAACACTACACCAACTCACACAAACACCTAAACAATAGAAATCTCTTAGTCTTTTGGGGCCATTTTCCCTCATCCATACCATGAAAATGAAGTGAGTATGACCTTTTAAGATTATATGAAAACATTCTCAGTGGATGTTGTTGTACATAATCAATTGCTACATCAAGCTTTAATAATCATGCACATTGAGTTTTAATATCTCGTTTGTTGTTCATTCTTGCAGGGGTGATATTTTTGTTTTTCCAAAAAATGCATCGAATATGGGCAACAGATGTAACAATAAAATAAATTCTAGAAGGACGCAGCTGCCCTATGAAAAGGCCCATGAGATAAGAGAAAATGCCAGGTTGTACATGCAAAACCGTAGAAATAAAAATGTTAGTGCCTTAGATCCATCAACAAGAAATGACGAAGTGGTTGAAGTTAATCAAAGCTTGCCTGATGTCAAGTATGAAGGGATGGATGTTGAACAAGTTCTTAACTAGAAACCTCCCCAAGAAGAGCACACACATGGTGAACACACTCCCTTGCAGGACCAATTTGTGAACGAAGGGCCACAACAAACCGTTGATGAGACTCGTACTTCCTTGTCGACTTCCTTGCCTCGACTATCAACTGGACAACGAAGAACTCCTAGATGTATTCATGTGGATGAAAATTCATTTTCAGGACTTGAAGGTAAGATTCCCAAACACACTATTGATTTCCGTTGTAGCAAGATAATCAAAGATTTTTTTGAATCCAAAATCGATGCAGCAAAATGTCAATTATTTCTTGCTTTGTTAAAATCACATTGTCTAGCTCATATTAGGAGAATTTTGGGCATAAAGGTAGTTATAATTTCAAAGGCCAACAATCATGTTGTTAGGAATCTACAATCTACATTTAATTTGATTGGAAAAACTTCTCGTACAAAATATTTTAATGGGGCCCGTTGTGTACTGTCGAAATCGATTATAGACAAATCCACAAGGTAACGCCGCCTACTATCACACACGTGTAAAATCTTTAAAGTAGATAGAAAGACTCTTCAAAACTATTCTGCCATTAGAGAAAAACTTGAGACCCCAGGCCAAAAAGATTGTTGGGCCTTTGTTGGTAGGTTACCTCGTTCAGACATGAAGCTTATTGGTGATGTTAAAGAACTAGTGCAAAATTTTTGGCATGATAACACTAGACTGTCATCGAATCAAAGAGATGTTTTAAAGTTGAGAAAAGGTGTTAGGGGGGGTGAACCCCATGTCAAGCACTTCCTTGACATGACACAAACAGAAATCTATGAGAGGTTCAAGAATGAACACACACAATTGAACTTGGGCCAAAGGTCCTTTGAAAAATGCAAACCCTGGTATGTTAGAATTTGCATTGATCGCAATACATGTTGTTGTAGATACCAAGTAGAATTTGAGTACTATTATGATACATATAGACATATATTTTGTGGTTTGCATACTAACATTGTGCAAGATTTCCCATCGTTACAACCACTGAATGCATCCAGAGAATTTATACATAGCATAATGTGTCCAAGACCTGAAGGACAAAAATATTATAAAAGATCATGTCTATATGGGACATGTTCCAGTTGCAGTGGATTTTCATTATTGAGCCCCTGCATCCATGCAACCCCGGAGCACGAATTTGGGAGGATGTCAGTAGAAATGCAGAACTTCTAGTACATAAAATATCAAGTAGATAGTTCGAAGGAAAGCAAAAAAATTGCATTGGTGAAGTCACAGGTAATCTAAGTTTGCATACTTTCATACTGTACATGTTGAATTTGTACATATATATTCAGATTGAAAATGTCACGTTGTATTAATGCCCTTGGTTTTGTGGTACCAGGTACAAATTTGCAAATTCATGAAGGAATTCGACCAAAAGACCGAGCATTATGTACAACACGTCCATGTAGCATGATGGCAGGATGAACAGTACAGACAGTGTAGGGACACCTTTCCCAAGGGCACAATATTGTCGGTTGTGGACTTTGCAGAAAACTACACCCTATAGCCACAGAATGAGATTCAAATTCAATACTACCATTCATACCAAATTATCATAATGGTCCATATCACGTACAGGCACGCGCCAGAGAGCAGCAATGACATGAGGATAATATTGAAAGAGATCAACTTCTACATTAGTGATGACAGGTGCCACGACCTGCACTATGTGCAACATTGCTTCAAAATTTTCTATGATCAGCTGAAGGAGAGAGGTATATAGATGGATCAGCATTGGATATGGTCAGATGGTTGTGCAGGCCAGTTCAAAAATGCACATGTTTTCCAGTGGTTTATTGTTTTGCACAAGACTTATGATGTGCTGCATGTATGGAACTATTTTGAGACCGGGCATGGAAAGGGAGAGCACGACAGGGCTGGAGCATGTCTCAAAACTTCCCTACGAAGGGAGGAGATGAGGTGCATGGGAGGCCCTCATATTCGGAATGCCGAATCCACAGTTCGATGGTGCAAAGAAAAAATGTTAGATCGAACCACAGAGTAACACATACCAACAGGTAAAGGACATGTTGTTAGAAATTTTTGGAATGTAGTTGATATAGATCGATCACGTTCTCATAGTTGTAGTACTGTGCAAGGAACTCGTGGATTTCATTCGGTTCGAAGCTCAAACAACCCCTTATTTGAAATATGGACGCGAAAACTTGCTTGCTTTTGTGGGTCTTGCAGCAGTTGTGAGTGGGATGAGTGTGAATCAATGGATTGGGTTGATGAATGAGATCATGTATCACTTGTAGTGGACCCATGTGCAGTTGTTGAAACAATCCAGTTAGACAAAGGCCAATCCTCTATTTCAAATGAATATGATCATATATCTGATCTTGTACAACCAGGTAAACATTTCTGCATGCATATCTCGGTTCCCTCCTTGTTTTTGTAATTATCCAAGTTCTCAAACCACTACTAGTTGTTGGAATATGACCTTAAAATGCATTTTTGCAGGACACATCTATGCAGTTGTCTCCCCGAAAGACAATACAATTGGGACGAATTATTGGTTGGCACAATGCATCTAGGGGAAGCAAACCCTCCTCGCATCATTAACCGATAGTGAAGGCATTACCTTTTCGACTGGCTCGATGGTTGTTCAGGGGGAATATCTTACAATAGATGGGAAGGGACCAAAGAGAAATGGATACACATACACGGATTATAGACCAATTTCACAGGTGTATCACTTTAAGCACCTCATCGTCGGTACAAACATCCAAATGAAAACAATGTCAATGAATACATCAAACAAGGTATGCTACTTACTACCTCATGCAGAGCGTGAGAGGTTGTTCGAGACAATAAAAAACTGATAGGATCCAGAAGAACTAATTGATTGAGGTACATAGTGTATCCATGTGATTGTTTATTCATGCATGATTAATGTTATTCATGTTAGATAGTTTATTTGATATCGTTATCTTATATCGTTTATTTGATGTCTGAGTTATGATTAAGTTATGATTTATAGCCATCTGATTATTTGTTCATGCATGATTAACCCTAGAAGCACTAATATAACCCTACAAACATAATCTAGCCCTAGAAATCCTAGAAAGCTAAACTAACCCTAGAAACACTAATCTAACCCTCATAAATTAATCTAGAGTCCTAGAAACCTAATCTATCCCTATTGACTTAATCTAGCCCTAGAATCCGTGAACCACCACACATACCCTCAATGCTTGAGATTTTGGAGGTCGAACTCCCACCCCACATGTCCTCTTCAAAAAAAATTGTTCTCTTGGTTTATGCCCACCCAAACTTCATCATCATCATCATCATCATCATCATCATCTTCATCACCCTCACCATCATCATCAACGTCTTCATCATCATCACCATCTTCATCATCATTTTCATCTCTAGGTTCCTCATCAACATATCCATCATCATCATCTTCTTCATCATCATCATCAACATCTTCATCACCATCACCATCATCATCATGGTCATCTCTGGGTCCCTCATCACCATCTCCATCATCATCACCATTTTCATCATCAACATCATCATCATCTTCATCACCATCACCATCATCATCGACACCTTCATCTTCATCACCATCTTCATCATTATCACCATCTTCATTATCATTGTCATATATAGGTCCCTAATCAACATCTCCATCATCATCATCTTCTACATCATCATCATCATCATCTTCATCACCATCGCCATCATCATCAATGCCTTCATCATCATCACCATCTTCATCATCATCACCATCTTCATCATCATGGTCATCTCTAGGTCCCTCATCAACATCTCCATCATCATCGTCTTCATCACCATCACCATCACCATCATCATCAACATCTTCATCATCATCATCACCACCACAAGTGCTCGATGGATGGTTTTCCAAAGTTGACCCCCATGTGCAAGAATTGCACATTCCCTCACTGAGCAAAAACCTAGTTTCCAAGATGGAAATACAAGGTGACACCTGAGCCATGGGATCGGAGGAGAGGGGCACCCCTAGCACTATCCCGATGTCCTAAATCCAACGAAGTCGATGGTTCATCGATCGGAGCCACGATCGTCATTCTATGGCTCGTTCCGTCTCGCATCCAAACGGACTTCAAGGACACCTGCTGGATACCTGTTGGGGGCATAGAACTCCAACAGTGCAAAAAAAATGGTTCATGGGGTGTCCTAGAGGTGTTTCTATTTAGGTTCCGGTTGGGAACGCTAGCCATAAGTGCCCGGTGGATGATTTTCCAAAGTTGACCCCCGTGTGCAAGAATTGCACACTCCCTTACTGAGCAAAACCCTAGTTTCCAAGATGGACGTACAAGGTGACACCCGAGCCATGGGACCGGAGGAGAGGGGCACCCCTAGAACTATCCCAACATCATGAATCCAACGGAGTTGACGGTTCATCGATCAGAGGCATGGTCGTCATTCTATGGCTCGTTCCGTCTCGCATCCAAAAGGCCTTCAGGGACACTTGTTGGATACCTGCCGGGGGCATAGAACTCCAACCGTGCAACAAAACCGGGTTTCGGGGAGTCCTACAAGTGTGTCTGGGTAGGTTCCGGCTGGGAATGCTCGCCATAAGTGCCCGGTGGATGATTTTCCAAAGTTGACCCCTGTGTGTAAGAATTGCACACTCCCTCACTGAGGAAAACCCTAGTTTCCAAGATGGACGTACAAGGTGACACCTGGGCCACAGGACCGGAGGAGAGGGGAACCCCTAGCACTATCCCGGTGTCCTGAATCCAACGGATTCGACGGTTTGTTGATCAGAGCCACGATTGTCATTCTATGGCTCATTCCGTCTCACATCGAAAAGGTCTTCAGGGACACCTGCTGGATACCTGTCGGGGACATAGAACTCCAACCGTGCAAAAAAAATCGATTTCCAGGGTGTCCTGCAAGTATGTCTTGGGAGGTTCTGGCTGGGAACGCTAGCCATAAGTGCCCGGTGGATGATTTTCCAATGTTGACCCCCGTGTGCAAGAATTGCACACTCCCTTACTCAGCAAAACCCTAGTTTCCAAGATGGATGTACAAGGTGACACCTGGGCCATGGGACCGGAGGAGAGGGGCACCCCTAGCACTATCTCGGCATCCTGAATCCAACGAAGTCAACAGTTCGTCGATTGGAGCCACGGTCGTCATTTTGTGGCTTGTTCTGTCTCGCATCCAAAAGGCCTTTAGGGACACCTACTGGATACCTGCCGGGGGCATAGAACTCCAACCGTGCAGCAAAACCTAGTTCTGGGGTGTCCTGCAAGTGTGTCTAGGGAGGTTCCGGCTGGAAACGCTAGGCAGAAGTGCCCGGTGGATGATTTTGCAAATTTGACCCCAATGTGCAAGAATTGCACACTCCCTCACTGAGCAAAACCCTAGTTTCCAAGATGTACCTATAAGGTGACACCCAGGCCATGGGACCGAAGGATAGGGGCACCCCTAGCACTATTCGGATGTCTTGAATCCAATGGAGTTGATGGTTCGCCTATTCAAGCCACGGTCATCATTCTATGGCTCGTTTTATACCCCTACATCCTGAGAAGGTTGAAGCTGTAAAGCAACAACTCTCTAGTATTCATCCTGAAGCTCTTTTGTTTATGTCTAAGATAAAGAAGCTCTCAGTTTGTGAGATGGAACATATCGATCTTAACAGAATTTATACAATCTTTGTATTACGAGAAACTGACCTTAGAGATTCTCGTAGCAATGACAATGAATCCTTCATTTTGCATTTGTTAGTAGAAGAAGATCAATTTTCGACAAAACAATGTAGTTATTACATGTGGAGGCAGCGGTTTCCCATGGAAAATGAGTGTAGGGTTGAGCAGAGGAAAGATGTTGGGAAATGGGCTATTACATTAGCTTTTCCAATGGGCGAGCGGCTTACAAAAGGAAATATGGCGGTTGTAGGTATCTATGCTTTTCTTCCGATGAAAATTGTAACAGGATTTCCATTTATAATACAGGCATATTTTTTATTGGTTTCATCAAGAGAAAGTATCATTTTCAATAACAAGTGGAACCAGGGAATCTTTCGTTGTGTTCCATTAGCCTTTTGTTCAGCATTTCGTGCTTTGATAAGTGGTAATTCACCTGAGGAAGTGGTTTTATGTGATGTTAGCTTTGGGATTAAACGTTTATGTAAACCAATAGAAGCTCGGACAATACTCCCTTCTTTTAAACGCATTCTGGAGAAAGCAAGAGGACAAGTTCATCAAAGCGACTTCATTCATCTATATTCTCTTAATGTACACATAGTCCATCCTTATCTTGTTAAACAAGAGTTTTATAATAGCTTGAATTCTTTGGGCGTGGTTATCTCCCTGTATTCGGTTTTCTGATTGGTTGACAAGCTTGCCTGAAAATCTGTATGTTGAACTTCTTTGTTTTATTTTTGAAAATTGGAAGGGATTTTCAAGTCACCTGCAAAATACTCCTTTGTTGAAATATGTAAGTTCTTCCAACAACATAGATTTGGCTAGTGTATCAAATGTTGTTGTCCACACCGGAATTTATCTTTCGTCAAAGGAGTCGCACATATTATGGCTGACCAAATGGTCTGGGGAGCTAGGAAGCGCCACCAAATATTATTCCATGCCTGAATCTACCCAGAAGGAAATTATAAATTTAGATCCTCGAGAAGGTGAGAAACTGTATGATTGGTTGAATCAGTATCCTAAAATAACAGAGCTTTCTATCTCAAAGTTTGCTGAGCGGCTCTTGGATGTAGTATCAAACTCAACAGACAGTAAACTTGTTATCACCACTGCACATTTTTTGAACTATTCATTTGCAAATAACTACATCTGGCCCGAAGAGCTTACCAGTCTTTACAAGAATATTTCCCTAGTAGATGAAGGTGGAAAAATCATTAGGGTACAAGGCTCTCTGAAGTTTCTCCATCCTGCATCCACGAGTAATTGGGCCAAGTTAATTTAGCCAAGGTGTCCCTGAATGGACCTAGGGTGCCTGACTAGAATTCCCATAGAGCTAGAACCGTGGCTTGGTTCGTGAATCCATCGATTCCAGTGGGTCTGGGACGCCGGGTTTCAACTAAGGGAACCCCCATAGCGTCCCTTAAAGACTCGGAAGCGGTGCCAATGGGCCATCTCCGGATCTAGGGTTTTGCTCAGTGAGGGCCATTCCAAATTCGGTCAAGGGGGCCATTTTTCGTCTAGAGGCCCCCGGGCATGCGTGGACACCATGGACAGGTCCACAATGGCCACGTGGACCTGTGAGAGGTGACGGAATCCAAGTCCGCTCCCCGGTTTGGGTTCCGTGGTCCCGGAGGAAATCCTCCAAGTGTCCCTGAATGGCCCTGGGGTGCCCGACTAGAATTCCTGTAGCACCCAAACCGTGGCTCGGTTCACAAATTCGTCGATTCTGGTGGGTCCAGGACGCCTATTTTTAGCTAGGGGACCCCCCCAGTGTCCCTCAAAGACCCGAAAGCGGTGCCAATGGGTCATCTCCGTATCTAGGGTTTTACTCAGTGAGGGCCATTCCAAATTCACTCAAGGGGGCCATTTCTCGTCTGGAGGCCCCTGAGCATGCGTGGCCACCGTGGAAAGGTCCAAAATGGCCATGAGGACCTATGGAAGGTGACGAAATCCAATTTCGCTCGCCGGTTTGGGTTCCAAGTGTCCCTGAATGGCCCCGGGGTGCCCTACTAGAATGCCCATAGCACCCGAACCGTGGCTCGGTTCGTGAAACCATCAATTTCGGTGGATCCGGGATGCCGATTTTCAGCTAGGGGACCCCCCACATCGTCCCTCGAAGACCCATAAGTGGTGCCAATGGGCCATCTTCGGAGCTAGGGTTTTTGCACCCCTTCAGGGACGCTTGGAGGATTTGCTCCAGGGCCATGGAACCCAAACCGATGAGAGGAATTGGATTTCGTCGCCTCCCACAGGTCCACGGTGGCCACGCACGCCCAGGGGCCTCTAGACAAGAAATGCCCCCCTTGAGCGAATTTGGTATGGCCCTCACTGAGCAAAACCCTAGCTCCAGAGATGGCTCATTGGAACTCCTTACGGCACTTCGAGGGACGTTGTGGGGGGTCCCCTAGCTGAAACGCGGTGTCCTGGACCCACCGGAATTGATGGATTTGTGAACCAAGACATGGTTCGGGTGCTACGGGTATTCTAGTCTGGCACCCCGGGGCCATTCAGGGACACTTGGAGGATTTGCCCCAGGGCCACAAAACCCAAACCGACGAGCGGACTTGGATTTCGTTGCCTCCTGCAGGTACACGTGGCCATTGTGGACCTGTCCACATATGCCACGCACGCCTGGGGGCCTCTAGACGAGAAATGCCTCCTTGAGCGAATTTGGAATGGCCCTCACTGAGAAAAACCCCAGCTCTGGAGATGGCTCATTGGCACTTCTTCCGGGACTTCAAGGGGCGTTGTGGGGGTACCCTAGATGAAACTCGATGTCCTGGACCCACCGAAATCGACAGATTCGTGAACCGAGCCACGGTTCGGGTGCTATGGGCATTCTATTCAGGCACCCTGGGGCCATTCAGGGACACTTGGAGGATTTGCCCCGGGGCCATGGAAGCCAAACCGACGAGCGGAATTGGATTCCGTCATCTCCCACAGGTCCACATGGCCATTGTGGACCTGTCCACAGTAGCTATGCACGCCCAGGGGCCTCCGGACAAGAAATAGCCCCCTTAAGCGAATTTGGAATGGCCATCACTGAGCAAAACCCTAGCTCCGGAGATGGCTCATTGCCACCACTTTCGAGACTTCGAGGGACACTGTGGGGGGTCCCCTAGCTGAAACCCAGTCTCCCAAACCCACCGGAATCGACGGATTCGCAAACCGAGCCACGGTTTAGGTGCTAAGGGATTTCTAGTCGGGCACCCTAGGGCCATTCAGGGACACTTGGAGGATTTTCCTTAGGGCCATGAAACCCAAACCGACGAACGGACTTGGATTCCGTCACCTCCCATAGGTCCACATGGCCATTGTGGACCTATACACGGTGACCACGCATGCCTAGGGGCCTTTGGATGAGAAATGGCCCCCTTGAGCGAATTTGGAATGGCCCTCAATGAGCAAAACCCTAGCTCTGGAGATGGCCCATTGGCATCACTTCCAAGTCTTCGAGGGATGCTGTGGGGGGTCCCCTAGCTGAAACTCGGCATCCCGGACCCACCGAAAGCGATGGATTCATGAAATGAGCAATGATTTGGGTGCTACGGGCATTCTAGTCAAGCACCCTGGGGCCATTCAGGGACACTTGGAGGATTTGCTCCGGGGCCATGGAACCCAATCCAGCAAGCGGACTTGGATTCTGTCACCTCCCACAAGTCCACATGGCCATTGTGGACCTGTCCACGGCAGCCACACATGCCCATGGGCCTCCGGATGAGAAATGTCCCCCTTGAGCGAATTTGGAATAGCCCTCACTGAGCAAAACCCTAGCTCCAGAGATGGCCCATTGGCACCGCTTCCAGGTCTTCGAGGGACGCTTTGGGGGGTCCCCTAGCTGAAACCCGGCATCCAGGACCCACCGGAATTGATGGATGCGCGAATCAAGCCACGGTTCGGGTGCTAAAACCATTCTAGTCGACCACCCCAGGGCCATTCAGGGACACTTGGAGGATTCTACTGTGAATTGTGTTTGGTGATAAAGGATTTTACTGTGGATTGTGTTTGGTGACATTTATGGAGACCCCCAAGGAACATATTGAAAATATCAGGAAAGACAAGTTCTGTGTTGGGGAAAAAGAAAATCCACTTACAGAATATTTACATCAAGCAGTTAAACAATTATCTACTGATTTATACACCAGGGATGTGCATTTTCTGATGGATCTGATTCAGGTAATTACTAAGTTACAATTTTAGGAGTCATTTTATAATCTTATATGTTTTCTCTGTTTCCATGGTAAGATTAGTGTTTTGTTTTGGGTGCAGAATGTGGAGGACAATGACTATGAACCACGTGTGGAACCTTCGTTGGAATTTGTCATCACAACTGAAGATGTCGCTGGTGTAGGCGCTCCTGCGACCTTGATATCTTTTAACAATGAGAAGGGATTTTAGAAACAGAATATTGATTCTATATGCAGCATGGGACGATCCACCAAAAAGAATAGCAGGGAAGGTGGTTATATTGGAGAAAAATGTATAAAACGGGCCATGGAATGACAACCGTGGCTCCGATCGATGACCCAACAACTCCGCTAGATTCATGAGGTCAGGATAGTGCTAGGGGTGCCCCTCCCCTCCGGTCCCGTGGCTCGAGTGTCACCTTGTAGGTCCATCTTGGAAATTACGGTTTTGCTCAGTGAGGGAGTGTGCAATTTTTGTACCTTGGGGTCAAATTTGTAAAATCGTCCACTGGGCACTTGTGGCTAGCGTTCCCAGCCGGAACCTTCCTAGACACACTTGCAGGACACCCCGGAAATCGGTTTTGTTGCACGGTTGGAGTTCTATGCCCCCGGAAGGCATCCAACAGGTGTCCTTGAAGGCCTTTTGGATGCGAGATGGAATGAGCCATAGAATGATGACCGTGCCTCCGATCGATGAATTGTTGACTCCGTTAGATTCAAGACGTCGGGATAGTTCTAGGGGTGCCCCTCTCCTTGGGTCCCGTGGCCTGGGTGTCACCTTGTAGGTCCATCTTGGAAACTAGGGTTTTGCTCAGTGAGGGAGTGTGCAATTTTTGCACATTGGGGTCAAATTTGCAAAATCATCCACCGGGAACTTCTGGCTAGCGTTCCTAGCCAGAACCTCCCTAGACACACTTATAGGACACCCCGGAACCAGGGTTTGCTGCATGGTTGGAGTTGTATGCCCCCGGCAGGTATCTAGTAGGTGTCCTTGAAGGCCTTTTGGATGTGAGACAGAACGAGCCATAGAATGACGACCCTGGCTCCGATCGATGAACCGTAAATTTAAATAGTAAAATCTAAGCTAACATGTGCATCAACAGAAAAATAAAATAAAGACAATATAATAGAAAGTTTCTTTTTGTATTATGATATAATCAAGATTACATTTACCTCAAGTGTTGAGGTTCGTGGAGCTCTTGCAGTAGTCCAGGAGGGCTGCTTCCGTGCTCCAATGGGTTCCTTCTCCTTCTCCAAGGTGTTTGAATAATGGGCCAAAAGGGGGACTCAAATGGTAAGTTAGGGTTTTAAGAGTGATTTTGGCAGAGTGAAGATAGGAAAGATTGTGGATGTGAAATGGGGAGCCTCCATCACCTATTTATAGGTTTTTAGTGGTGGAGTGTTGACCCATGGTTTTTGGCACCATATGGTTTAGGTCAATTGTATACGGTTTTTGCTTCATTTTTCCCTCTTTTAACTCTTTTTATATTTTTTATTCCCTTTTATTTGATTTTTGGGAATTTAGGGCCCTTTTAGAGGGTTTTTGCTATTTTTGGAGGAAATTTAAATTATTTTGGGGGAAAAAATGGGTTTTTTGGCCTTTTGGTGGCTTTTTAAGGTTTTGGAGGCAAATATGGTAGGAAATATAGACAAATGAGTCATGTAATGAGGGATATGAGATGGTGAGCACTTTTTGGGTGTTAACAGATTGCCCCCTGATGTGTGAGGGCAGGAGCTCATCGTATGGCCGATAGACATCATAGGTCTTTTATGGTTTTCCTGGGATGGGGAGAGGAGAAGAAATGAACTAGAGCTCGGAACAACGGTCCCAAAAAAACTACAAAAACTGAAAATACATGACCTCAATAATGAATGAGGAATAATCTCAATATATGGATGAGGCGGGCATACCCATGCTCATATCAAGATATATAAAATAACAATGAGGCCCAAAAATGGGGACTCGAAAGATACATGGAGAACCACTGTGTACATGATGAGGGTCCAAAATGGGACACAAATCTGGGACATACTGCCGAGCTGACCATGTCTGAGCTGAAGAACTGATACACTGGAATAACAATAGTGGTGCTGAGTATGGTACCAAGGGAACCAATGAACTGGAAGATCATAATGACGGGGAGTCACACCCTCAATGGTACACTGAACTGGAGCTGAATTGGGTACTCAAGGAATCATATAAGTGGATGGCTTCCGAATACAATCGCCAACGCAACCCGGATACCCATGGGAACATATAACTGTGTGTTCCAAGGTGACTCACCAATGCGCTAGAGTCGGGGGAAGTCCGAGGTCTTCGAAAAACAACTGAAGGGATATATACCCTGCATGAATCTCAACGATGCGATCAAGGTGTTGAAGTCGAGCATGTGAGAAACAACCATTTGGAGAGGCACTAAGGACTCCACTCAAAATGGTCTGTAGGCACTCACCACAGATGGTGATGAGTCCAAGGCGCAGGGATCTCTAGGCCTAGCCTCTGGAATAGATGGGTTGTCGTCAACAGAGGGAGACTTGCAACTATCAAGGCAATGATGTTTCCTTGATAGGAGCACGAGGTGGATAACCGAAGTGTGAGAGTACTGATGGTAGGACTGACATACTGTGGGGGTGGGGAATAACTGGGCAAATAGAGTGAGTGGAATCAAACTTCCTTTGTTTAGAGTATGATGGCGGGGATGATCGGGCAACATATGAAAATGACTGGTGGGAAGGGGATCATAGCTTTAATGGATCAGGGATGGTGATTGGGATGAGTGATACTCAAGTTGGTGTCAGATGGCAGGAGACTCTGAGGGTGGTATATTGCAGAATACTCTGAACAAAGGTGGCCTTATTAGGGGAGCTTCCGAGATGATTGATCATAGTGTCGAGGGGCACCAGTGGGGGATTCTTCATGGTTTAAGGAGCGGGACGAAGTGTGCTCAAAATGGTACTGTCATGTGGATTTATACGAGCCCAGGACAGTTCATGCTCGTGATTGCTTTCAATTTTAAGGAGTCTGAAAGTGATAAGAAGACTCTGAAATAATGGAATGGTACCGCTGTGTGGATTTGTATGAGCCCAGGACAGTGCATGCTCGTGGTTGCTTTCAATTTTAGAGAGTCTGAAAGCAATAAGAAGACTCCAGGGGGGTTCTTTTTCGTGTGTTAGTCTCCAAGGCCCGAAAAAGCATAAAAAGATGCAATGAAGAACTCTTCTAGCCGGTGTGACTAGAGTATTCCTTTTTCGTAATTAGTCTACCAGGTCCGGAAAATGGTTAAACTTATACAAGATAGACGCCCTTTCAGGTACTTTAACGAGCATGAAAGGAAGCAAGATTGCTCGGTGATCTTTTCATTATTTTAGGAGTTAGAAAAGAGCTTAACAGAAACTCCCTAAGTGCCTTTTTTGTAACGGACTTGTTCGGCCCGAAAAAGGGATAAAATTATACCAAACAAAAGGAATGGCCAAGCAAGGAGAGAGTGTTCAATCAAGGGACATCGATGAGAACCAAGAACGAGGGTTGGGGGAACACTGGTGGCATCTCCTTGCGGGATGGTGAATGGTGGCAAAATAATGAAATAATTGTAGTATGAATGGAGTGAATGGCTCATGTATAAATGTGTAACAATTTGATGGCAGTCGATGTGGTGCGCAAACCGAGGCAGCAAGGTCTCGGGAAACAATGTTGGAACTGTTTCTGGTGAGAGTGAGAAATGATCTCAAGCATCACCACGAGCTCAGAAAACTGAATCTAGTGATATAAAAAGTGTCAAAAATGGATAACAGCTGAGGTGGCACGCAAACCGAGATGACTAGGGGCTGATGAAAAATGCCCAAAAAATCTGGGGGTGAGAGTAAGAAATGATCTTAAGCATCATCACAGGCTCGAAAAACTGAATCCGATGGTATAAGGAATGTAAAAAACTGACAATGGCCGGTGTGGCGCACAAATCGAGATGGCAACGTGCATGGAAAAAACTCCCAAAATGGGGTTCGGAGAAAAATAGAAACCGAGGCGACCATTCTGAAGGTCTCGTCGTTCTAATTCCAGTAGTGGAAACAGTTTGGAAAACAGAATCCATATGGATCTATAATGGCCAAATCAAGAAAAAGTCAACTGTCTATAAATAGTAAGTGGACCCATAATGCCAAGTGTCATTTGTGGTTGACTTTGACAGGAGAGTGTGGTGGGCCAGAGCGGATTTGAGATTTCTGGGCGATTGGACCGGTCGATTTCATTGCCGCAAGTTTTAGGTATTTCACTGAACTCCTACCTTTAATTTTTTCTCGATTCGGGTGGGTAGTGGGTCCTCAGGGGGGGTTGTACGGTCCATGTGGTTGTGGATCGCGGGTTTCGAGGCGATGGCCATGATCTGTGATCGCGACTGTGTCCTCCACAGCTGCGATCCAGGATTGCGGCTATGGCCTGGGTAGTTGCGATCTGTGCCCGCGGCTGTGGTTTGGACAGCCGCGATCTTTGATCACGACTGTGGCCTGGACAACAGCGATCTGCGATTGCAGTTGTGGGTCCCACAGGCACGATCTGTAACCGCGGTTGTAGTCCCGATAGCTGCAATTTGGGATCGTGACATTGGGCCCCACAACGGCGATCTGGATAGGGATTGTGGAGTCATACCGGGGGGGGATGATGGTTTATTTGATGATGTTCTAATGATTTTTCATTGTGGGATTGATAGGATGCCAAGAGTACTCTGGAGAGAGCGTGAGATACTGGACGACCTGATGGACTACATACGAGATGACCATCATGTCTGGGGGACCTTGGTATTGTGCGGACAGTTGAAGTTCGCACAAGTGCCGATGATGCGTTCATCAGCATTACTGCTGAACAGGTTGGTGGGATTCTGGGAGCCCAATAGTCTATGCTTCATGGTGCAGGGGGAGAGACTGGAGCTCGCCCTGGAAGATGTATACTTTTTGATGGGACTACCATGTCTGGGTAGGGTGGCGGATATGCAGCCCCGAGTGTCCACAGATGCGGACATGGAGGAGATGCTAGATTGGTACTACCTCCCAACGGCAAGAGTGTACAAGAATGCACTCTTGATTTGTGATTTGGAGGAGCCATCAGTTCGGGTGATCGTGGAATGTGTGTTCTGAGTGTTGGGGTCGCAGGGGACCAACCAGGTCTCTAGGGGACAGATGCAGCTTGTCGAGCGAGTACTACAGGGGACCTACTTTGCTTGGGGCCAGATGTTCCTCACCTGTGTTCAGTAGTAGCTGAGCTCGGTAAAGGTATCTGGCAAGGGGTTCTACTATGGGTCATTCCTGTGCTCTTTCTTCATTGAGTGGGTTCCGACATTGCGACCATGAGTGCCAGTCTAGGTTGGGGGTTTGAGGGAGCCGCGGATGGTGCGGTGGGGTGAGATGATGTGTCGGCAAGGTGGGGGAGAGGTGGGGAGGTACTTCACGCAGGAGCTCTATTTGCAGTGGTTGCAGCTGCCGCTGACTTTTGATGACTATCCATACAGTGGTATGGATTACCGGTGAGATCCAGAGGCACCACGACCCCCAGGGCAGGCTTGGGACCCAGATGGTATGTATCTAGCTTGTGCTTTATGGTTTTATAATGGATGTTTTGATTGTAGAGATATATGATGATTCTGGCTAGTTGCTATTTGGTTTGATGCAGATGTGGGAACGCTGCCACCACTAGGGCATAGGGAGCGTTGGGGGCATATAGCAGTGCCAGCCTTGCCAGATCGGGGGGAGGTACGACAATGGGATGCAGAGGGGACTTTGGAGGCCTTGCGAGTTACCTTCGACCAGCTACTAGTTGGGGTCTCCTAAAAGAGGTGGAGGGAGTTGGATCGGGATGTAGTCGAGGCCTGTCACGAGGCTCCACAGGATTAGTGGTCTATCTTGATTCAGTTGGCAGTTATGGTCGAGGAGAGGAGGGGTCAGGAGCGACAGGGGGATGAGGAGGATCTAAAGGATGAGCGGGGAGAGGACGAGTCCGCATCAGAGGAGGCTGGTGAGGAGGGTTCAAATGGGGGATATGACTCTCATTAGGGAGTACTAGGGACTCCCCTCGACACGTTTGGGCATTGGGATTTTTTGTATATATGGCATGTATTTTATGATAGGGATGCTCTGGGGGCTCCTTGATGTATATTTTTTGTATAGTTGAGTGTTGGGACACTCATGACATGTATATGACGATGATATATATATATATATATATATATATGCACATGGATTCATTTTTTGCGGTGATTATTTTGGTGTACACATGTGGATGTGCCTGTATTGTCTTGTATGTGTTTATTGCACGTGGATGCAAAATGATGTGTTATGATAGGCACGTAGATGCCCCTGTATGGTTTTGTGTGATGTTATTGCACGTGGATGAAAATGGTTTGTTATGATAGGCACGTGGATGCTCGTTGTCATAGATGCAGTCTTTTTGGGATTTTTATATGTTTTTGATGTGTTGATATTTGATGATTATGCATGATGGATGATTTACATGGTGTGATTGATATGTCAGTCGAGGATGTTGTTAGCCATTTGATTTGTGACACTATTATGAGCTCTTGGGACATGAGTGAATGTTATGGATTCAAACTGTCGGCTTAGCTATTTTGTGCGTAGGAACTTTCTGAAGAGGAAAGGATCACTCACCTGGTAGCAGTTGTTGAGCTGGGAGACAAGCAGCTGGGATTCAAAGAACACATGAAGGTGACATATACCCATCTGAAGGGAAACAGTCAGGAGACCGGTCACATCATCATACTCAGCCAGGTTATTGGTAGCAGCGCCTCTGCACATGCCGTCAAGGTGAAGCAACTCATGTGAAGGGGAATATAAGACCCACGCTGTAGAGGCCAGGTTTGGAGACCAGCGGCTTGCTCCATTAGTGAATCCAATGTAATAAGGTGGAAGATGGTCCATCTATGATCATGCAAAAATGATGAATGTAAGGTTGCGGTAAAAAAGTGGAAAACAAAAAGAAAGCAAACTGTACAATACGGACCAACGGGTCCGCCGGAGTGTTAAGGATAAAAGCGTTTAAGATACAACCCATTACGGGGGTTGCGCAAGTGGTGTCCTTCTGAATCAGTTAGAATATATGCCCCATGTCCAAGGAAGGTATGTACTATGTATGAGCCTTGCCACATGGAGTCGAACTTCCTTTTACCGGTCTTGTCATGAGCTTGGTCATAAATGAGGACTAGATCGTCTTCACGGAAAGCACGTGGGTAGACATGTTTTTCATAACCAGCTTTGGAGCGGTTCTTGGAAGCTTCAATGGTTTGGAGGGTTGCGCGACGGTCCTCATCAGCTTGTTCTAATAACAGTAGGTGTTGTTCAAGTGGGGAGGTGTCGGGGAGAAGTTCAATAGCGATGTGTAGGGTGGGGATCTGACACTCGATGGGGAGGACAGATTCGACATCGTGAACTAAGTGAAAAGGGGTGAAACTAGTGGCGGTCTTAGTTGATATACGGTAAGCCCATAATGCAGGGAAAAGCATGTGATGCCAATTGGACTTATGTCGGTCAACAGTTCGTTGGAGGATTGTTTTCAAAATTTTGTTAATGGCCTCAACCTGGCCTTTCCCTTGGGGGTAGTAAGCAGAGGCATACTGATGTTTGAACTTAAGGAGAGTTGACAACTCACGCCAAATGGAATCTTCAAAATGTGAACCATGGTTTGAGACAAGCTGTTTTGGGACCCCGAATCGTGTAATAACATGGTTAAAAAAGAAACGGACAGCAGTGTCGGCTTTACAGTTGAAGGTGGGCATGGCTTCATCCCATTTGGTGAAGTAGTCGACGACGACAATGATGTACTTATGGCTGTTTGCAGATGAGGGTTTACATTCCATGAAGTCGATGGCCCATTTGCAAAAAGGGCCAACGGTGACGACTGGGTGGAGTGGAGCGGGTGGTGTCCGGGCCTTAGGGGCAAAGAGTTGGCAATTATGGCAATGTTTGACTACTGTGATGCAGTCGGTAAACAGTGTGGGCCAGAAGTATCCATCGCGGATGACCTTCTTGTAAAATTAGTCACAACATATCTAATGAACAAGTAAATCAATCACAATAGATGAAACTCAAAAAATATGGTGTAAATTGTGCAAGAACATGCATTAGTACTCAATATCCTAGTAAGGGTGAAAATACAATACAATAATGTCACAATGAGTGAGCAATTCGAATTGCCTAAGGAGGTCATTCAAATTAACTGAATGGCATAGCTTGACTCCAACTAGGAGTCCTCATCATCAATCAGTGGTGGTCGTCAATGCATAAGAACCACTCATCCAGGTGTCAATCTAAGTCTAACTGAGTGTAACTAGTGTAACTAAAGTGTGTAGCACTGATATAGGGAAGGAGGCTCAATGGAGGGTGCATGGGAGGCTTAACTAAAGTTAGAACAAATCATCTAGTCAATCTGGAGGTCCAACGGAGTGAAACAGTCAGTTAGGAGTGAAACTAGCCTCAAATCAAGGAGAATCGGAGCTAACTGAGTGTAAACTGAGTGGGTAGGTGAGGAAGTGCACCCTTCTCTGGCAGTAGGTGAGATGTGGGTGCCTTCATGACTAGGAGGGCTAAAAATATGAGGTAAGAAGCTCCCGGGTTCTAGAAAGAAGTGGATAAGGTGCTAGAGGCATCAACCTGGTGACTGGGATGCATGCAAAATGCAGGAAAACCCTAATTGCATGCAAAACCCTAACAATGATGGTGTGGAAATCCGAACACCCCCCCTCAAGCTAGAATATGATGTAAAAAATAATAATGTAGGGCCCTGGTTACTAAGACCAAAGGTCACCTCAATACAATAATCCAAAAAAGATGCTGAAAATAAGCTAAGTGAGGAAAGAGGGAAAACCCAGTGGGAAGAAAGCCCCCCCTCAAGCAAAAACATAATAATGGATCAATCTGTATCCACCATGATGGAACTCACCCCCAATAGTGAACGAACATAAGAGACCTTCTTCTCAATGAAGCTCTTGGTGAAGATGTCTGCAATTTGCTCGTCGGTAGGGCAATATTGCAGAATGATAGTGAGATCATGCACAAGCTCTCGGATGTAGTGCATGTGAATCTCAATGTGTTTGGTCCTTTGCCGCTGAACTGGATCTGTGGAGATCTTGATAGCACTTTGATTGTCACAAAAGAGGACAGTCTAAGTAGTGCCACCAAAACCAAACTCAGAAAGAATACCCTGCAACCAAACTGCCTGAATGCAGGCATTGACTACCCCTCGATAATCTTCCTCTACTGAAGAAAGTGCAATGGCTTCCTGCTTTTTACTTGACCAGGAAATAGGCCCATGTCCAATCATGGAAACATATCCGGAAGTGGAATTCTGAGCTATGCTATCACCTGCCCAATCTGAATCAGTAAAACCAATGAAATCTAGCTCAAAATCTACAGCATAATGTATGCCAAAATGTTTCGTACCTTGCACATACTGCAAGATCCGCTTGGCTTCCCACCAATGAAGATCATGGGGCTACTGCATATACCTTGATACAGCACTCATGGCATAAGAAATATCAGGCCTAGAGTGTGTTAAGTATAGTAGTGAACCAATCAACTGTTGATACATAGTGCAATCTGCAAGCGGTGTAGAATTTCCCTCCTCAAGACTGATTCCTGAGAGGAATGGGAATGGGGATGCCTTACATTCAGCCATATTAAACTTCAATAACAGGTCAAAAGTATACTTTTGCTGAGATATAGTGATCCCATTAAAATTTTGAGCTATCTCCAAGCCCAAAAAGTGACTAAGCAAGCCCAAATCGCTCATGTCAAAAGCTAGATTTAAGGCAGTTTTTAGCTTGTTTATTGAAGTAAGAGTGCTACTAGTAATGAGAAGATCATCAACATAAAGAACAATAATCAACAAATTACCTTTAACTTGCTATAGGTACACATTTGCATCAGATTTGCATCTTTTGAAATTCTGAGAAAGAAGGAAGGAGTCCATCTTTGCATACCAAGCTCTTGGGGCCTATTTTAAACCATACAAATATTTCTTCAATCTGCAAACTAATGATGGATCTGATGTGTAAAATTTTGGCTGCTTCATATATACCTCTTCAGCAAGATATCCATGTAGAAAAGCACTCTTCACATCCATGTGGTGCACTTCCCAGTGCTTGGATGCGGAAATAGCCAAAACTAGGCGAATGGAATCCATCTTTGCAACCGGTGCAAAGGTCTCAGTGTAATCCACTCCTTGGACTTGGGAGAAACCTTTTGCCACCAAACTAGCTTTGTATTTGCTGATAGAGCCATCAGCAACAACTTTCGTGTGGTAGACCCATTTAGATTGGACTAATTTTCTTCTAGGTGGAAGAGAAACTAGCTCCCATGTATTGTTCTTTTGAAGAGAACTGTACTCTTCATCCATGGCACTTTGCCATCTCGGATCTCGGTGGGCATGGTAGTATGTTTTGGGATATGAACCAATCATCAAATAAAAAAATCATATAATAATGGATTAGAAATAGAAATATCCATACCTTCTCTTTGAAAGTCTGCTCTTGTTCGTCTTGGATCAGCAGGATTTCCAATGTTCGAACCAGTAGATTGAAGAGTGTTTTGGGCCTAGTTCGGTAACTGAGGAGGATCATAATGGTCATATTCCAAAACTGATATGTCATGACCATCATGTGCTTCTAAAATATCAGAAATATCAGAACCAATAGTTTCATTATCGCTGCTCAGATCTCCTTCTGGTAGAGGCGGTGAAACAACAGTTTCTTCCTCGACTAGTTGCAATTCTTGAAGCGGTTCTTTAAATTGCACACTGCGCTCTATGAATATCTTTTTGGATATGATATCCATGAGTTTATATGCCTTTTAATATTCTCCATATCCTATCAGTATGCACTCAATACTTTGTGGATCCAAAGCTCGTCTCTTCTTGGAAGGAATTCTAGCCCATGCAGTGGAGCCAAAAACCCTCAAATTTGACACATCCGATTTGTGACCAAAAAATGTTTCGAAAGGAGTCATACCTTTCACGGAGGAATGTGGAACTCAGTTTTGAATATATGAAGCGACATTAATTGCTTCATCCCAAATATTTGCAGCCAAACCTTTTGACTCAATCATGCAAGTAGCCATCTCTTTCAGTGACCGATTTTTCCTTTCCGCTACACCGTTCTGCTGGGGTGTGTAGGGAACTGTATGTTGGATATGAATTCCTCTTTCGGCACAAAGTTGCAGAAACTCAACCTTGATATATTTTCCACCATTATCAAATCTAAGAGTTTTGATCTTTCTCTCAGTGGAGGTCTCAACAGAAGCCTTAAAATCCTTGAATTTTCCAAGCACTTCTGACTTGTTTTTGAGAAAAAATACCCAAGTAAAGCGGGAAAGATCATCAATAAATGTCAAAACATACCTTGAACCATTTAATGACATATTTGATAGTGGACCACTGATATCAGAATGTATGAGGCCCAAAATGGTGGAAGCTCTGCTAGCTTTGCCGCGGTCGAACCTGTGCTCGGGGTGCTTCCCAATAATGCAACTGGTGCAAATTCCCTTCGAGGAACGGATTTGTGGAAGACCATCTACCATGGATTTCTATTGTATAAACAACAAATACTTGTATTTAAGGTGTCCAAAAATTTCATGCCAAAACCTACTAACCTCGTTGCCATGAGTGAGGAGAGCAGTGGGATTTTCAAGTGGCACAAAGTGAGAAAACTCATAGTATTTTGCAGTGTGGTTTGCCTTTCCGACTGCAATAAGTATTCCACTTTTGATATCAGCAATTTCAACTGTATTAGGGTTGAATGTAACTTTCTTTAGTTCACCAGTGTGTGTCATTTGATACACAAAAAGTAGATTTGAAGCCAAGGAAGGCACATAGAGAACATTCTGGAAGCTTCCATGTTCCACATGGATGGTACCTTTTCCCTTTGAAGAAATTTTTGAGTCATCTCCCAAATGGATGGGGATGGAGCTGTTTGGATCAAATGAAGAAAAAGAATCAATATTTGTAGCCATATGATTCGAGGCACCGAAATCTATCAAAAGAGTGGTGGGCTTCGAAACAGTTGCCATGAGTGCTTGACCTCTTTCATGATCATCATTCCTATCCTTCTTCCTTGCACCGTCGGGAAGACATATGTTGTTCTTTTCCAAAAGGAGATCCATTTGATCTATTGTTTTCTTCATGCATGAAATTTTGGGATGAAAGCCACAGTTGCAATAAGAACACTTAGATTTTTCTTTGTTCTCTTTACCCTTTTGCTTGTTTCTTGAACTGGATCGTGCATCCATCTGCTTGCCTTTCTCTCTTTGCTTGTGAGGTTCGAATTTGGGCTTCTCTTTCTTTTGCTTTCCTTTTCCATTCGAATTCTTGGATCCTTGAACAAATAGGGCTGAATATTTGGAGTTTATGGACCCCATTTGAATCAACTTGTCATGCTCTTTGGTAACGGATTCAATGAAGGCATTCAAGGTAGGCATCTTCCAATTCGGGGTAGATATCTGACCAGAATTGAAAGTAGAGACAAATACCGAGTAATCTTTACCAAGCTTGGTGAGAATAGAGAGGATCAATTGCTTATCCTCTTTGATAACTCCACTATTCCTCAACTGCATGGCCAAGTGCTTGAATCTTGTGAAAAACTCATTGATGGTCTCGAAATTCTCAAGACTAAGAGCAATCAATTCATTCTCTAATTGAAAATCCCTAAGCTTGTCTTGCTTTCCAAAAAGTGTGTCAAGTTGCTCCCATATTGCTTTTGGAGTCTTCAATCCACTGAGATGGAAGTGAAGATCTTTGGAAATAGAGAGGCAAAGGAGACCATAAGCTTCATCAAGCTTATTGTAGTGTTTGGTTCTTTCCGACAATGTGCTTGGCTCCAATTCGAGGCCAACAATGACTCTATAGAATCCTTTTGAACGTAATATGATCTCCATATCATATTTCCAAACAAAATAGTTGAAGGGAGTGAGGATAGGCTTTGAAGAAGAGTATTCCATTGCTAGGAGCGAGTGCACTTTGATGTAGAAAATATTGCAAAAGCAAGGTAGCGAATGCAATTGATGGAGACAATAACTTGCAAATCACAATGAAGACAAGAACAGTAAGGTTGAACAATCCACCCTTTTAGAGTTGCATCACACCTAGGATTGGATATCAAACAAGTTGAATGTGTTGTTGTGGGGAAAATGCACCTATAGTTCAGGGGAGAAACTACCAACTTACGGTGATAAAGATAGACTTACAAGCATTCTGCAAGTACAAAAAATAAATGAAGAGATTATGGTTTAGAGATGTAGGCACCTCATTCAGAAGGTTGATCCTAGCTTTGCCTCCCTCGCTCTTCAATGCTTATCCAGTGTCGCAATGCCTAGACCTGCAAAACAACTTGATACCTTTCTCAAACACATTTGACTACATATATAAGACTGATATCAGAGACATACAAGAATAGGTCATATTTGGAAAGAGAAGAACGTCTGATCTTTATTAATGAATGAAATAAAGTACATACAGTTATACCTTCTTTCAAGCTCGGCACTTCACGAAACCTAGATTCAAGGTCTCCTACTTCTGTTCTCCAAGGATCCCAGCCTCTAAGCAACTGTACTAGGGTTTATCATAAATTAAGCACAAGAAAGGGGGATGAGGGTCTCCATTCCTCTAGCATAACAATGTTGTAGACTTTTTCCCCTCATATGGCCCTTCTAACCTCCTTATATAATCAGTGAGGAAGAGGAAAAGAAGTTATAACCACTCAAGAGGTTTCCCAACCAACTTAACTTACTCAAATTTTGAGATTTTGACCAAAACAGGGGTGTACTCTACTCTACAGTAGACAAAGTAGCGTACATATGGAGTTGAGCGCTACTATTTCACAGTGGAGTAGCGCTCAGAAGGTTTGAGCGCTACTATTGTACACTAGAGTAGGGTACACACGCTACTATCATGCCTATGTACCAGCACTCATGTTAAAAATGGCCAAAAACAGGCTTTTCTGCTCATTTTCAGGAGATGGTTTGGTCTAGAAAAATGTTCCTAAGGGTCATATACATCAAATGGGTCAAGAATGAGGTAATTTCAACCATTTATAGTGTTCCAAATGACTCCTCCATCCACAAATGTCCTTTTGTGTGACTGAACTTGATCTCAAGAAATGTCGTCATGCGACCAAGGGAAGCAAGTGTCGTCACGGATGGAGAGGTGTCATTTCAAGCTATAACAGATGCCCCCTAATGTATGAGGTCAGAGGGAGTATGGGAAACAATGGCCGAAATACATTATAAATAACAAAGAGTTGAATCATGGAGGAATGGAGAAACCAAGAATCATAAGCTCAAATGAAGTACTTGAAAGCAAAGGCAATGTCATAAAAACTTATCCTTGGGGTAACTATCCATGTTCAAATAATGGAACATGACCTCCAAGAGGATACAATAATGATCCAAATACTGATGCATATATCATGGCCACTAAAATACAAGCGTGGATCCATGAGGAACATAAGTGTAAACATAGCCACATAAATACAAGGTGGATCTATGTCAAAACTGGAGAACATAGCCATAGAGAACAAGCTGGATTTATGTCTCATCAAGAGCCCAAAAAGAGTGTGGCTCAGTCTTGCGCAACTTGGGTGATAAAATAAATGAGGTGATGCATCGAGGATCCCAAGGTCTTCATCCAAAAACAACCCAAGGTACAAACCTATCCATGCGAATAAATCAGTTGATGTCGAACATGGAAGGTATCATTTGATTACCGACCATTGATGTATACCGTTAACAAATGCGAGGGTGTCCACCAATAATGAAAATGGAACCCAAGGTACCTAGTACATTCAAGCAAGTGCGAATAAGTGGTCTTGTCGTCGAACACTTGAAGAATCCATCGGATAGGAGACATTTATGTATTCCCATCTATCCAATACCAAGGGAAACTGCCACTAATTACTACAATCCCCAAGGTACTAACCGAAACTCTAAAATTCATTCCCAGGATACAATGAGTTGAAGTCGATGGGAAGAAGCCCGTTGGAAGGGAGGCCTTAATGCATCCTCCATCATCCAACATGAGGGACACTCAACAGGTATGAGCTGATTCGGAGTAGGACTGAACACATGATGAAACATACTGACACCAAGGAATGGCTGACACATGAGGTAAAGGCAATTGCAAAATGGCCGACACAGGTTATATCCTTGAACAGTGAGCACGACACAAGAGTGACTTAAGCAGCTTTGAACACAAAGAGACCACGATACAAATCTGCAATTTAGGAGACATTAACAGATTCTCCATATGATTGGAAGACTAACCAAACGGAGGAGTAAGAACTCTGAGATGAGATCAGTTTATCCTAAGGCCAACACTAGAACCCAACTTGTTTGATAGACTCAAAACAGGTGCTTTGTTCAAGGAGATAGTTGAATCGCTGCCATCATATTGAAAGATATTTTAACATTCTTCCCTTCCCTTTCCTTTTTAATGTTTTAACGAGCTTGACAAAGAACTAAAGCATGCTCAACGGTATTTTCATATTTAAGGAGTCTGAAAAACCTAGAAGAAAACTCCATACACCTATCTGTGGATTTTATATCGAGCTCGGATTGGTCTGTGCTCGACGGTGTTTTCTTGCTTATAGAGTTGAAAAACTTAAACAGTCCTCTATACACCTATCCGTGGATTTTATATCGAGCCCGGATTGGTATGTGCTCGGCGGTGTTTTCTTGTTTATAGAGTTGAAAAACTTAAATAGTCCTCTATCAACCATATCGTGGATTTCACATCGAGCCCGAGTAGGTGAATGCTCACTTGGTGTTTTCACATTTCAAGAGTCTGAAAACCCTAAAGACGACTCCAAAGGTCATTTTTCATAAAGTTAGTCTCCTTCCCCGAAAAAGTGTAAAATGATGGAAGACGAACTCTTCTAGCGCATACAAGAGTATACCTAGAGTATACCTTTTCCGTAAATTATCCACCAAGGCCCGGAAAAGGGGTAATTCTATACCTAAGTGGATGTCGGTTCAGTTATTTTAACGATCCCGAAAAGACAACTATGCTCGGCAAACTTTTCCTATTTAAGGAGTCTGAAAAGGGCTTAAAAGAACTCCATAGGGATCTTTTCCGTAAAGGTTTAATGAGTCTGGAAAAGTAAACTCATGACCTCCTTACTGTTTTTAATGAGCTCAAAGGAGATATAGAAAATGCTCATAACTTCCTTACTGTTTTAACGAGGTTGAAGTGAAGATGAAAGAAACGCTCATAGCCTCCTTACTGTTTTTAATGAGCTCAAAGGAAAGGTGGAAGACTGCTCATAACCTACTTACTGTTTTTAACGAGCTCGAAGTAAATGCAGAAGAATGCTCGTAACCTACTTACTGTTTTTAATGAGCTCGAAGTAAAAGAAGAATGCTCGCAATGGGAGGAGATGAGTGTCAGGGACATGCGAAACTAGCTCCAAGCGCATGGAACAAAGCTATGCCTAATGCAAAGAACATGAGCAAGATAAGTACACTCAGGGTGTGTCTCCTCCAGGTAAAAGGTGTCAAATTGTGAGGGAAAAATGATACAAGGCTTAGCGGAAATGAGATCAGATATGGAGGCTTATACAACGGGCTAAAAGCGTGGAAGCCGGCATCAGGCTCATTAGCGCAAGCGAGATCATAACAGATGCACATACAACTTGAACATAAATATGGGAGCCTTATCAGGGATGGCCAGAAATATATGAGGAAGAAAGATATGAGGCTTCTTCTCAAAGTCATGGTAAATCTAAAAAGGCTCCCAAGCCTATGAGAAAAACTCAGCATGGGCACCAGAATGGCATAAGGGTGCTGACTAGGGTGACCCATGTTAGGTAGGCTCTGCTATAAAACTGGTGCACGATGCATAAAGAGATGGCTAACACACCAATATCCAACAGGTTTGATCCTATGGCGAATTCAGATGGCAAAATGTTCAAATGCAACATAACAGAAGGGAAGCCTAAACCTATATGCAAGGTTCCGAATATACCTGACATGGTTTCACAAGGTGTCGAAAAGGACCAGTAAGCAAGTATACATCCATCTAAGAATCCTGTCTCCAAGAAACATTAGTACCAGGATCATATCTAAAACATATGTAAGGAAAGACCCGATACAAGTCACTGTGGTAGAAATACTTTCAACTTCACTATCATCAACAACAGGCATAAACAAGGTAGAGTTTTCGATTGAAGACTCTATGGTACCCAAGCCCGAGGACTTACAATCAATAAGATCAACTTCAGGATGAAGATCAAAGTTGAAGGACATGATGGAATCTACAGAAACAAATTCATCATCACGGGAGTTGAAAATTCTAGAAGCATAATCAAACTCAGCAGGAACACTGATTTGCGGATCTATAGGAGAGTCCAAAGACTCAACAGTAGGAAGATCAGACTTTAAGGTCAAACCAGGGCTGGACATGACTGTGACTAGATCAACATCCAAATGAATGGCAAACTGTACTATAGACTCTAGGAAAACTTCATCAGAAGGAAGCATATCATCCCAGATAGAACACATATCTAAACATTCAGATGGAGGTGTCACTTGGTCAAAAGCTGGGACTAAGTCCCGAGAAGGTAAGCATGAAATCAGAGACTTCTTCTCAGTAGCAGTTGAACTCAAGGAACAATATAGCACATAAGTCCCATGTGACATAGTAGTGCCTAATGATGAGGGATCAGACTGGTCTACAGTTGGGTAATAAGGAGGATCAACGAATGCAAGCTGGTCGATGGTGACAATGTTTTCGTTATGAGGGAAATGCATCACACGAAAAAGCATAGACACCACAGCATGCATAGCATAAATGTAATCACGCCCAAGGATCATATCAAAGTCCACAGGGTCATTTAAAACCATAAAATCAACTAAGACTATTTTTCCAACCAAGGTAACAGGTGTCTGATGGAGGAATCCGATCGGTTCACTAGGTCTTCTATCGAAGGTCAATGGCCAATTAACAGCTGGAATAACATTAGGGAAACCCAAATCTCTCCAAGCATAAGCAGATAAGATACTAACAGAAGCGCCTTCATCAACAATGCATTGATCAATCGTATGGTTCCCGATATCAACCTTTATCTGGAAAGGTGTCGAAGAAGGAAGACGAGGCTCGACTAGACTATTCCAATCAAAGGAAAAAATCCTAGGGCTTGGTAGGGGTTCACATGCAACAGATGATGTGCCCCCTTTTTCAGGAATATCCAAACTGGTAATGCAGAATACTTCAGCAGTAGGTGCATCAATCTCCGAAGGACTTATGGGATCGGTCGAAGATTGCATCGATTCGATCACTTCACTCTCCGAAGGAAGAGTGGGGTCGACTAAATATTGCATTGGTTCAACCACTTTATCAAACAAAGGTTGATCTGACTGCAGGGAATCTATAGACAACTCAGGAACAGAGGTTCCTTCAGACATGGACCACACTCTTCGTGCCTCTGGAATGGTAGGGCATCGGTGAGTAAGGTGATCTCCCTTACAAAGTTTACAAGGGAACTTTGGTTTCCGTCCTATAGGTTTAGACTCCTTTACAACATCAGTACTCTCAGCATGACTAGCATTGGCTGAAAGCTTTCCCCTAGCATGACTCACAGAGGCTGGTTGCTCAGAAGCATCAGACTTTTGAACTAAGGATTACACTTTTTGCACTTTTGGAAGTACAGGGCACGAGTAAGTAAGGTGATCTCCCTCGCAAAACTTACAAGGGAACTTAAGCTTCTATTTGTTTGGTTTGTAGACAATGTCAATTCCCTCAACATGATTTGCAGTGGTTGATCTGGTGTCTCCAGTATGACTCACGGGAACTGGTGACTTGTCATTAATATGACTAGCAGTGATCAATGACGTGTCCTCAACATGACTGACAGTGGTTGAAGACAAAATTTCAGTATGATTTTCAATGACTAAAAGTTTTCTCCCAGCATGACCTCCAGAGGCTGGGTAGGTGCCCCCTGCATGACTTGCAGAGGAAGGGTGCTTGCCCCCAGCATGACTTGCAGAGGTTGGGTTGCTGCTCCCTTGTTTTGGCATCTTCTTCATATTCTTCCTCTGTCTATTCCTTTTAGACTGCTGACTACTAGTATTGCTACTTTCGCCACATGAGGTAGAAGGAGGAGGAGAAGATGTTACTGGCAAAGGAGGCACAGGGTTCTGATGCTCTTGATTTGAGGTGCTCACAAAAGAAGCGTCAGGAGCATGCAAGGCATTCGGAGTGGAAAACAACCAAACCGGCAGCCCAATGGTGAATCCAGGAAGATTCAAAGTAGCCATTAAGGGAGTACCAATGTTTCCAATGAATGGAACAGCACAAGGATCCCCCGGAACAGGGGTACCTTGATTGGCACTAGCCGGAACGCTAGAGATAGTTTCCTGCTCAAATGAACAAGAATTTCTCTAAGGAAAACTAAAACCAGTAGCACAAAGAGCACACCACTAAAAAGGTCCTAGGTAAATCAAACCAGGAAAACAGATGCCTTCCAGAGAAGAGTCTGGGATGATGAGGGCCCAGAACAGATCAATGAAGGATGAAGAACAGTTACTCGGGGTCCATAATATAATGACTAAGGGTTCAAGCGCTGGAATCACCCAACCACCCTCCCAAAGACCTGCAAGGGATTTCCTCCCACGTCTGTCCTAGGTACAACAGATATACCCTCCGCTGTCACCTTTGTATGAACCTATGGTTAGATACTAAGGATACCACCACACCGAAAACTCCTGGGGGAACAATCGCTGGTCGAATCAGAAGGCATGGGCAGGGTAACTGAGCCCGAAACTCAAAAGAGTCCCCAAACGCAATCTAATATTGGTATATGCTCGAAACAGAAAGTAGGAGGAGTATTCCCAACAATATGATCTCACAAGACCTACTACATAGATCCCAGGAAAGCTTTGAATGAAGTGGGTTTACCTGTGATAGTCGAACTACAATTTTTGCGTAATGTGTGATCTTGGGTGGTTTAAGGTGTTTTAAACCCAAGATCCTAACCAAGACTAGTTGGTGTAGTGTAACCTAGAAAAGAAAATGTTACTAGTACATTTTATTAGGGTTCATTTTAAAGGTTACTTGCTTACTCAAAAAGGTAGTGGGTGTGTGAGAGTGGTTATAATAGAGATGGAGTACTGAAAATGAAATATTTACCACCAAACAAATCTTTTCTTTTCAATGCAAGTCTTAAAATTATGATTTAGAATGCATATGCAAATGCAATTTTTAATCTTTCAAATGCAAAAAAGGTAAAAATAAAGTCTAAATGTACAAAATTAAACTCAAAACCTAAGAATGCACCTATTCAAACCAATAAGTATGCAAAAGAAAACTTGTTCTTTTTGATGCAAAGCACTTTAAAATCTTTTAAGTCACTTGCAAGGTACTCTATTCAGAAAATGAATCAAAATTCTTTATGCTTTCAAAGGTAAGAAACAAAACTGAAACTAACCTATTATCAAAGCAAAGCAAAGAAACTTTTAGGTTCTCTTTATGAAACAGTAAAAGCAACCAAATATGACTTTCAAATTCTTATTGATGTAAGCATGCCAAACATTGGGAAAAGAGTACGAAAACTACTTTTAGACCCAAATGAAGCAAATGACCAACGAAGAAGTATGGTTTGGTAAAGTCAGGTCTGCACATAAATAATGCAAACAAGGTCTTGAACAACAGCCAAAACACTTGAGCTTTCACTACAAAAGAAAACTTAAAAGCATAAGGGAGGATAAAAAACCAATCTAAAAGAGAAATTTCACTCAAATAGATACAAACAGGGTCAAGAAGATTCAAAAGGTTTCAAATCTAGTGGAAATGGGGCAAGCATGTTCAGTCAGACTCAAATTAGGGTACAAAACACCAAACGGGTCCACAACCCCCCAACTTGGGTCAACAAGCCCCAAAACTTTCCAAACAAGCCCAAATTGATCAAAAGAGGTTCAAATCATGAATGTAGGATCAGTACAATGATGGGAGACCACTTATAGGGATTTAACACAGACCTTGGGTCATCAGGGACCACAAAAATGCAGCTAGAACCCCCAGATTTGGGTCCACAACCCAAAAAACTCAAAAATTTAAACCCAGATTTTGAGCGCTACTGTGTATGAAGGAAACTAGCGCCTAGGGTGCTACTGTATTGCACAACAGTAGCGTACATGTTGAAAAAATTGAAAAAATGGGGTCAAAACCCCCCACACCTGGGTCCACAATGGTTTGCAAGGGCCGGGAAGGGTCTATAAAAGCCCAGCAGGGTCAAATAGAGCCTACTAACTGATTCTAATCAAGAAATTGAACAAATACCTTCAAACAAAACTAAAGAAATGACCTTGGATACCCCTAAGAAGTTAGGATTTCCCCAGCGGAGTCGCCATTCTGTTGTGGGGAAAATGCACCTACAGTTCAGGGGCGAAACTACCAACTTATGGTGATAAAGATAGACTTACAAGCATTCTGCAAGTACAACAAATAAATGAAGAGATTAGGGTTTAGAGATGTAGGCACCTCATTCAGAAGGTTGATCCTAGCTTTTCCTCCCTCGCTCTCCAATGCTTATCCAGTGTCGCAATGCCCAGACCTGCAAAACAACTTGATACCTTTCTCAAACACATTTGACTACATATATAAGATTGATATCCATGACATAACAAGACATCAAACTATAATTAAACAGTAATCAAATCAGAGACATACGAGAATAGGTCATATTTGGAAAGAGAAGAACGTCTGATCTTTATTAATGAATGAAAGCAAGCACATACATTTATACCTTCTTTCAAGCTTGGCACTTCACGAAACCTAGATTCAAGGTCTCCTGCTTCTGTTCTCTAAGGATCCCAACCTCTAAGCAACTGTACTAGGGTTTATCAGAAACTAAGCACAAGAGAGGGGGATGAGGGTCTCCATTCCTCTAGCATAACAATGTTGTAGACTTTTTCCCCTCACATGGCCCTTCTACCCTCCTTATATAATCAGTGAGGAAGAGGAAAATAAGTTATAACCGCTCAAGAGGTTTCCCAACCAACTTAACTTACTCAAATTTCGAGATTTTGACCAAAACAGGGGTGTACTCTACTCTGCAGTAGACAAAGTAGCGTACATATGGAGTTGAGCGCTACTATTTCACAGTGGAGTAGCGCTTAGAAGGTTTGAGCGCTACTATTGTACACTAGAGTATGGTACACATGCTACTATCATGCCTGTGTACCAGCGCTCATGTTAAAAAATGGCCAAAAACAGGCTTTTCTGCTCATTTTCAGGAGATGGTTTGGTCTAGAAAAATGTTCCTAAGGGTCATATACATCAAATGGGTCAAGAATGAGGTAATTTCAACCATTTTTAGTGTCCCAAATGACTCCTCCATCCACAAATGTCCTGTTGTGTGACTGAACTTGATCTCAAGAAATGTCGTCATGCGACCAAGGGAAGCAAGTGTCATCACGGACAGAGAGGTGTCATTTCAAGCTATAACATGGGTCCAATGTATCAAATCCAGGAATTATGTGGAAAACTCAAGCTTCTGGAGTGGATTGGAAGTGTATTTTTTTGCTTTGCATGCACATGAGCGAATGCACATGAGATATTTCATGCCAAAACTTCTGTAATTTTGAGCAAATTCACTCAAATATTCTTGTAGAACACCTGTAGAAAAGAGATCTTGTCCCTGCAATGGCTCTGATAACATGTAAAATTAGTCACAGCAGATCTAATGAACAAGTAAATCAATCACAATAGATGAAACTCAGAAAATATCAGTGTAAACTATGCAAGAACATGCATCAGTACTCAATATCCCAGTAAGGGTGAAAATACAATACAATAATGTCACAATGAGTGAGCAATTCAAATTGCCTAAGGAGGTCATTCGAATTAACTGAATGGCATAGCTTGACTCCAACTAGGAGTCCTCATCATCAATTAGTGGTGGTTATCAATGCACAAGAACCAGTCATCCAGGTGTCAATATGAGTCTAACTGAGTGTAACTGAAGTGTGTAGCACTGATATAGGGAAGGAGAATCAGTGGAGGGCGCATGGGAGGATTAAATGAAGTCAGAACAAGTCATCTAGTCAATCTGGAGGTCCAACGGAGTGAAACAGTCAGTCAGGAGTGAAACTAGCCTCAAATCAAGGAGAATTGGAGCTAACTGAGTGTAAACTGAGTGGGTAGTTGAGGAAGTGCGTCCTTCTCTGGCAGTAGGTGAGATGTGGGTGCCTTCATGACTAGGAGGGATAAAACTCTAAGGTAAGAAGCTCCCGGGTGATAGAAAGAAGTGGATAAGGTGTTGGAGGAATCAACCTGGTGACTGGGATGCATGCAAACCCTAGAGATTGCATGCAAACCCTAATTTCATGCAAAACCCTAACAATGATGATGTGGATATCCGAACACTTCTGAGCGATGGCCATTCCTGAGAAATGTCCACCGCAGGCACCACTATGATAGTCATTGAGGACTTGTTCGGCTTCCTCGTGTGTAAGGAAACGATGGAGGATAGTATCAACTCCTCGCTGGTAAAGGACGTCGCCCGAGAGGAGATACCGAGAGGCGTGGTGACGGATACAGCGGCATCCATTGCGATTTATGTCTGGCCGAAACTTTTGCGTGCGAAGGTATAGCAGAATATCACCATACCATGGGTCATCTTACGAGATGATGAACAAATGATTGCCTGGTAACTCATCGGAGATTGGTGGGGATGGAAAAAGGGATGGGAGGTCAGTTATGAGCTGGGAAAGCACGAGGGCTTTAGTACTCTTAGGGGTTGTGAAAATTAGGTAATATTCTGGGAGGATAATTACCCATTTAGCGACGCGACCTTGCAGGATTCGCCGGTTCAAAAGGTAGACCATTGGGTTAGAGTTGGCGACAACTGTAGTATGACTGAGTAAAATGTAATGGCGCAATTTTTGTAGGGAAAAGATGACGGCAAGGGCCAGTATTTCCTCATATGGGTAACGTAGGGGTGGTCCAGACAAGGTTTGGCTAACGTAATAAATCACATGCTCCTGGAGAGCAGCGTCTTCTTGGACAAGGACCCATGATACAACGTGGTCGGATGCCGAGACATAAAGGATGAAGTCTTGAGAGAAATCCGGAGGGGAGATCAAAGGGGCTTGCGTGAGATCTTTTTTAAGGGCTTCGAATGCAGCTTGTGCCTGGTCGTACCAAACAAAGGGTATGTGAGTATGAAGCAGACGTAAGAAACCATGAACTATGGTGGCATAATCAGGAATGAAGCGGCGGAGGAAATTAGATTTCCCCTGTAAGCTCTGTAGCTGCCGGAGCGTGCGTGGTACGGGAAGGTCTAATATGGCTTGAACTTTGAGGGGATCAACAACGATTCCTTTGTGGGAAACAATGAAACCTAACAACTGGCTTGCCGGAACGCAAAAGACACACTTGAGTGGGTTCAAGCAAATTTGATACTTGTGACAACGCAGAAAAACTTGTCAGAGGTCGTTAAGGTGGTCGGATTGTTTCTTGGAACGTGCTATGAGATCGTCAAGATAGACTAATAGGATATGGACCAAGTCGTGAAAAAAATAGGTCATGGCCCGCTGGAAGGTGGCGCCAGCATTTTTAAGGCTGAAAGGCATGCCACAATAGTCAAAGGTGCCCCATGGGGTGGTGAAGGTAGTCTTGTATTGATCTTCCTTGTGGATCTGAATTTGGTTATACCCAGAGAAATCGTCCATGAAGGATAGGACTTCATTCCCTACACACGAATCGATGAGTTGGTCAATAAATGGCATGGGGAAGTTGTCTTTGGGACATGCTTGGTTTAAATCGTGAAATTCAGTACATACTCTGATGGTGCCTTGTTTCTTGTTAACAGGGATGGGGTTAGAAACCCAAGTGGTGTATGCAATAGGATAAATGAATCCTGCTGCACGAAGTTTCTCAATCTCTGCTTTAACGGCGGGGAGCTTTGATGGATGAATGGGGCGTTGTTTTTGGCGAATGGGGGGCACATCTGGCCACGTGTCAATGTGGTGCTCTATGATAGCGGGGTCAAGACCACGCATTTCAGTGTAGGACTAGGCAAAGACATCGCGGAACTCTTGGAAAAATTTCTTGTACTCTCCGATCTCGTACTCAGTGCAGGAGGCTCCCAAAGTAATGATTTCAAGGGCACCGCCTGGGGAAGAGATATCAATGTGGATTGTGGGTGAGATATTGGCCATGTTACTGTCCTCGAAGGTATCAGGAGCGGGAATGGGCTCTTTAAACCAGTCGACCTTGGCGGGGAGGAAATCTTTGGAATCAACCGAAAATTGGGTGGATGTGGTGGGGGAGGACTCCTCCGGGAGGAAATAGGAACGATGGTGCATATCCTCCCAGGGGTAATCAAGTGCGGTAAGAGCCTCCAGAATCTCCTCATCATTGTGGAAACTATTTGTCATCAAATCGGTTGACGAGGGATCACTAGTAGTAGATATCATATAAATGGTATTGATCTTGCCTATTTTCGGAGATTCTAGGGGGTGGATCTCTTCAATGGTGGGGGAAGACATCTCAAGGTCCAAATTATTCATCTCGTAGAGAACGGCTCTATAATCTGGGAGATCAGGGCAGTGATGTGAGTAATGGCCGTAAATACCACATATTGCACAAGGGTGATTAGTACGCAGTGATTTATCGCGAGGCTTTAGGGGTAGGGTCGAGTTAGACAACTAGGATGTTGGGGTCGTCGTCAAGCATTTGCATGTGCTCTTGTAATGCAGGTAATTGTAGAAACTGATGGGTAGCATGGCCCAAATCATCACACAAAGAGCATTTGGGAGGAGCGCGAAACTCGGG
Source organism: Larix kaempferi (assembly GCA_027924585.1). Taxonomy (NCBI): domain Eukaryota; kingdom Viridiplantae; phylum Streptophyta; class Pinopsida; order Pinales; family Pinaceae; genus Larix; species Larix kaempferi. The sequence goes on along the minus strand of BSBM01000074.1, from coordinate 10,922,798 downwards.
GGGATTTTTAACCGTTTTGGGAAGGGGTAGAGCGGTGTACGGTTGTGGGCCTCTGCCCCCAGTGTGCTTGATAAGAGGGGATGGATTGGTGGATGAGGAAGGCGTAGTGACACCGGGAGGTGGTTGACCAGTGGTGGTAATGGGTTGCACTAGTTGTAGGATGACATTTGGTTTCGGAGGGGAAACGGGAGGCGTGAGATACCATACAGGTAATCCTAAAGTTAACCCGGGGAGGCTGAGAGTGGCCATAACTGGGGCGCTTACTACTCTCGAAGGGGGGAATAGGAAGGGGATTGTATGGATGGGTGTAACGCCAACATGACTAGGTACCAATGGTGGTTGGAGTAGTAAGGGAGTTTGATGGTTGGGTGTTTTTGTATTGTGGGAGATGGTACATAAGTCAGATATTTCGGTTGCTGGTGATGAGGGTGGAATGGATTGGAATGTGGAAGTCATCGGCATATCTGAGTAAACTTCGGGTCCAACTGAGGAAACCAATGAGGTAGATGCGCCGCAAACAGGTTGTTCAACCATGGGAAGAACATTTTCGGGTGCAGCCGGGGAATTGGGATCGTAATAAGTGAGTTGATCAATCTTGACCATGCGTCCTTCATGGGGGAACATCATGGTACGAAAAATGAATGAGGAAACCGCCCGCATGGCATACATGTAACTGCGGCCGAGTAAGAGGTTATAATCAAGTTGGGCGTTGATGACCTCTATGTCAATAAGCACTGTTTTACCAACCAACTGGACGGGGACATTAGCTAAGAGACCTTGGGGTTGAGCCAAACGACCGTCGTAGGCTCGCAACACAGTGGTGGACTGCTAGAGAGTAGGGGATCCCAACTTCTGCCAAACGAATGTGGACATAACGCATGTAGAGGCACCCTCATCGATAATGCACCGATGGATGACAAGATTCCGAATGGATACAAAAACTTGGAAGGCTAGTGTGGAAGGCAGGCGTGGTTCGGATTGGTCCAAATCAAAGGCCATCATTCATGAATCAGTAGGATCAATAGCACCAATGGCGGATAACAAAGAATTGCGCTGTGTAGGACAATTTTTTAAGACCTCTAACGCAGAAATGGCTGCGGGGGACTGAGCGAAGTCGTCCACAATGTTGTAATTGGATGCCGCGCGAGCATTGGGGTTATTGTGGATGCGACGAAGTGGGAAGCGAGGGGCTTTTGGGGCGCCATCTAATGGGGCCAGAGGTATTCATAATGACTGATTAGTGGGAAGAGCGTTAGTGTTTTTGTCGGTGGGAGGGGATTCAAGGGTGGAGCCATATTGGTTCCGATGGGTTTGAAGGTTGACATTAATGGATGAAATCATTAACAAGTGATGGGTACCTGAGTCTAGCATGGGTTGATTAGGAGCTGCATAAGTGATTTGCTGTTGTGGTGGTGCGTTTCCTTGAGGGGGAGCTAATGGTTGAGTGTTCACCACACCTTGGGTTGGTAAAGTGTTCTGTAACACCAAGGGTTGAATCTGAGGTGGTGGGGGGTTGGGTGAAGCCTGAGGAGCCATGTGCCCTTGGCAGTGGGCATCATCGGTCCAGAGTTGTCGAGCCCGCTCCAAATGTGCGAAAGCATGTGTGTAATGGCCATAGACCCCGCAAATAGAACAAGGATGGTTCGTTCTCAAATTAGGGATTTTAGCTTGTTTGGGCGGCTTGTCAGGGTTTTGGTTGGTAGGTGCCACGTTATTATTGTTTGGGGGGTTTGGTGGCTGGTCTCCTTGGTCTGGAGGAGGGTTGTTCTCGCGGTTATGTCCTTTTCTACGGTTTTGCTGACCTTGTTGGCATTGGTTATTTTGGTTAGGCTATGGATTTTGTTGCGTGTACACTTACCCTTGGGCGACAGGTGGGTTCTGGGGTTGCGCAGGTGTGGGAGCAGGCTGCGGCGGATAATAAGTGGGTGGAGGTGGTGCAGGTGCTGAACCTTGTGTGGGTTGTTGATATGTCTGTGTGACAGGTTGGGGATGTGCCGCAGGTGCTGCCCGTGGAGGATAATAAGCGGGGGGGCTTGAGAGGACGCAAGAGCATGCGCGACCTATGGGTTGTCATATGGTTGAGGCACAACCAGAGGAACGTAAGTGGGGGATGCATGGCCGAAGCACTGAGGTGGACATGAGGGTTCGTGGGAATGGTGGTTATGTGCCATGGGAGCATATGAATTGGTTGCTCCAGAGTGGGATGTAGCCCGCAAAAGGTTAGGGCCATTACTAGTACATGTTATGGAAAAGGGATGGTTATGCGATGCAATACGGCCAATGATGACATCGGCGGCATGGGATGCCCCCAGAGCATCATTTTGGGAGGAGTTGCCGCGGGGGGCATCGGGTATAATGGTATATAAGTAACCAGACTGGGCATAAATAAGGTCAAACTGCTGGGATTTTAGGATGGATTCTTCCTCAGACTGGGGTCGCTTGGATGCCACATCCTTGGAAATGACAGGAAGGAGAGATTTTAGAAACCAATCTAGGAAGATTCGGTCATCTAACTTGATTTTGCATAGGCTTCGGCATCGACGCCACTCATGAATGTGGTCAGTGATGTGGGTGGCCGTATTCTGTTTGCAAGATAGTAGGATCTCAACTCCCATGTCATAGCAGATAGGTAACTGAAAGAACTGCAGGAAGGTTAAGGCGAGGGAAGTAAAGGTGGCATGGGTCCCATGGGGTTGCTCGATGCACCACTTGGCTGCAGAGCCATTGAGAGTTCATTGTAACAGACGGAGTCGGACAGAGTCGTCCACCATGGAGTTGGAGGAACACCATAGATGGAAGGACATAATGTGGTTCTGGGGGTCTTCACCTGCCTTGCCTTCAAACCTAGGGATGTCTGATGGGAGCTTGGTGGGCATATGAGGCCACGCAGGGTCGTGTCTAATGGAATCGTTGGTCAGTCTGGCCAAGTCAGGAAGGTTGAGACTGGCCATGAATGGAAAATTAGTAGAAGGATGTGACATGCTGGTGGTCATGGCCATGTTGGGGCCAATGCCCCCAAGTGTAGGGGCTGGGTTTGTGATAGGGATGTGACCCCTAACTAGGGGGGTGGAGGTGGTATGGGAGGGTCCTGCACCACTAAGCGTAGTGTGAGTCACTAGTGGGGTTGGGTTGGGTATGCTAGCCACTGGAATTGGCATAGTAACTAGGATGGTGGGTGTGGGCCCCATCGAGGGCATACCTAAAGCAGGTGTGGTGGCTGGGGTGGTTGTGGACACTCCACCAATGGTCCCTACAAAGAAAGGGTTGGAAGTCATGCCAGCCATGGGCTTGTTGGTGCAGTGTAAGTGGGGTTTTCAGACTCTACCTCAGAATCAGATGTGAAATCAGGGGCATCAGAGCCGAGGGACGGAGCTCTATGTCATCGACGAGTAGAGTCAAGTGACGAAGCTCAAGCTCTATGACAAGTGGTATCAAGTGATGAATCTCTACGTCTATGACGGGTGATGTCAAGTGAAATGTGCTATGGGAGCTCGCCCCAGAGGCGCCAAGAGTGTCTCGGGGACTCAATGGTGACAGATGGTGTCAAGTATCTAGGGGTTGTGTCGAGTGAAAAACAGCTCAAAAACCCTAATGCAGCCGAGTGTGCAAAAGGAGAGCGCAAAAAAGACGGCACTCAGGCCAACAACCAGCTCGAAACACTCACTGTAACAACTGTGCTACAATAAGCGGAGTGTCAACAATAATGGTCAGAATACCAACAAGCAGCAGGTTTCCAAAAAAAGTAAAAATAGTGGACTCGCTAGACCAAAGGGAGGTAAGGGAGCATGCAAACACCTAGCTAAATAGTATTCTGACTCAACCATGCATATCCTCTGCAAGGTGATGAAATCCAAGTCATACAATATGGATAGTAGAGCCAAGTGGCTAAAGATACCCCCCTACCGGGAGGGACACCGGGTAAGATAATCCTAGAAGAAAGGAAACTAAGATACCTCGTTCATGACATGTCTAGAAATGAATCTGCAGCTCCGGTCCTATCACCGTGTGGGCCTAAAAAGGAATCACCACACGTAGACCAACGAGTAGGTAGCCTTCAGCTACTGAATGGATTGCGGTATTCCACTCAGGCCTCCGGAACCAGTCTGACTACTTCAACCCTCCTAAGGGAGAGGCCCTCTGATAAACTGGTTGTGACCGTGTCAAAAAATACTAGGGAATTTTGGTACCCTAAAGGACAACAACTATGTCTCAAGTGTAAGCGACCGAGGGGTGTTATTTGGATGTCTAACCCCCCTGTCCTACCTAACTACAATATTCTTATGTGTTCCCCAAGTGGGGTTAGAATGTTGGTTGTGTTAAGTAGTGTTTTAAGGCTCACTTGAATTAGGTGACAGAGTGTGTGCGTGTGAGGTAATGAACCCAGTCAAAAGTGCCACGGGGGGGGGAATTTTTAACCAATAATAATAATGCAGAAATTTAACTTGCAATGCAAAATTTTCTTTTTTCAATGTAAATATTTAAACTTTAAAAATTCTGTTAATGGAACAGAAAGAAAACTGCAGAAAAAGGCTGTAAGGAAGTGTGGTTGTAGACAGAACAAGTGGCTGTGTAGGTGCAAAAAATATTGCAACATAATTCTGGGTTCAAAAAAGGGAAAAAAAGCAGAAAACAGATCATGGGTATGTGAATGAAATGCACAGCCTGGAGGGCGGCTGTAGGGGTGAATCTTGCAGTCGGATCACGGGTCTGTGGCCGAAAGGCGCAGTTTGGGGCATGGCTGTAGGGCTGAACCCTACAGTCGGATATTTGGTATGTGGCTGAAATGTGCAACCTGGAGTGGGGAAAAAGGGCAAAAAGCTGCAGTCTGGGCCGTGGGAAAGAGGCAAAAGGCTGCGGTCTAGGTCACGGGAAAGAGGCAGAAGGCTGCGCTCGGGTCGCGGAACAACGACAAAAAGTGGTGTTAAATTTTGAGCATTAATTCACAATACTCAAGGATCTTTACTGAGAAAATAACATGTACGATATATCAATGCATATCAATCATAAAAAGCATGTTAATCATCACAAGAATCAAAAGCATGAGAGATAAGAGACACAGAGTTTCTGTGGGGAAAACCCTAAGGTGAAAACCCCCACAACTTCCTCAGAGATAGAGAGAGCAATGGCTCAACCAAATTACAACCAAAATACACAGAGATAGTCTCCTAGTAGCAGATGATCCTCCTCCTCACTAGTGCACCACTTTCTGAGTGAAGGAAGTATGAGTTTTCGAATGATCAAAATAGAGATCTCCCGATCTCTATTTATACTTGTATGTTTTCCTAGTGACCTTATGGGGCCGACTTGTCTAGCTAGGTACATCAACCATATAATATATAATTCAGGGACAACCCCACACATGGTGGTTTAATAACCCATTGACAAGTTCACACACTTGTGACACTTGTCAATACACATGACGACACTTTCGTATAGAGGAATGACACATCTCTATAGGAGTACAATAATATATAAATGAAATACATGGATGAAATACATTCCGAAGTTACATATACATCAACATTCCCTCTTAACTAGGAAGGTATTTCTCAACACAGATCTGCTAGCACAAGTCTTCTTCTCTGGATCGTCGTCATCGATGCATCAACCTCGAATCATCGTCATCGTCACTGCTGCTGCTATCTCAATCAATCTCTGAATCTACTCGTCATAGGAAGTTCTACAGAGCCAGTCCTTTTTCATACTGGATGTAGGCCCACCACCTACAGGTCTTCATCATTACTAGCCATACTGTGGAATCCTCAGGACTTATTACGTGCGTCACAAAACCTCGAAAGAGCATCCCAGGATGTTACAGGTACACAACTCCGACCTGTAGGATCTCCCAGGGCCATATTATATGTGACCTCACCACAAAACCTTGCAAGAGAATCCTAGGTTGTTACGAGCACACAACTCTACCTATAGGATCTCCCAGGGACATATTATATGTGGTCATGGAAAAACCTTGCAAGAGCATCCCAGGACTTATTACGGGTACACAGCCCAACCTATCGAATCTCCCAGGGACATATTATATACCATGGGACAAAACCTCGAAAGAGCATATGCTAGATATCCCAAGGCCAAATTATATGCCATAGGCAAAACCTCGAAAGACTATCTGCAGATCTCCTAGGGCCAAATTATATGTCCTCCCAGAGCAAAACCTCGAAAGATCATTTGCCAGATATCCCAGGGCCAGATTACATGCCATAGGAAAAACCTCGAAAGACTATCTGCAAATCTCCCAGGGCCAAATTATATGCTCATCTGCACAACCTGATCGACGGCCACAGAGTATCAACCTGATACTCACCATACATCATCCTGATGTATACATGATCATCATCACTGTAGCATCCTACTGCATGTCATCTGGAGCAACATCCCGAAGCTCGTCATCCATGATCATCCTGATCATATAATGCATCTACCTGATGCATACCAAGTATCTACCTGATACATATCATCATACATGATCCACCTGATCATACCTGATACATATCAACATACATGATCTACCTGATCATACACAGTATCCACCTGATACATATACAGATACATGGTCCAAGCATCCAACATGATGCATATACAAAATACATACAAATGATCCAACTGATCATACCCAGCATCCAACATGATGCGTACATACAAAATGATCCAACTGATCATATCCAGCATCCAAAATGATGCATACATACAAAATGATCCAACTGATCATATCCAGCATCCAACATGATGCATACATACATATATATATATATATAAATGATCCAACTCATCATATCCAACATCCTCCTGATGCATATACAGAGCAGTAACTGGAGCATCATCTTGATGCTCATCATCCAGCGCTTACATCCACAGCCATGTGAAGGATCCTCCTTCCAACATGCTTGGAATGGCTTCTGCAAATGTGTCCATCACTTCTTCCTCAAAGTGTCATCAATTCGAAGAACACCAAGCCTCTCTCTGAAGTACTCGAACTTCACTCTGGCTAGTGGTTTCGTCAGCACATCCACAATCTGCTCGTCCATCACAACATACAGGAGCTTCACTGCTCCTCTCTGCACCATATCCCTGATATAGTGATATTTGATCTCTTTGTGTTTCGACCTGTCGTGAAACACTGGGTTCCCAAACAGCTTCACACAACTCTGTTTATCACAGAAGATACTAGTAGCATCCAATGGGAGATCAAATAACTTAGACAGTAGCTTCCAAAGCCATACTACCTCACAACTAGCCGAACAGGCTGCAACATACTCTGCCTCGGCTGTACTCAGTGCTACGCGGGACTGTTTCCTGCTAAACCAAGAGATCACACCTGATCCTATTGAAGCAGCACCCAGATGTGCTCTTCCTATCTGCAGCACTGCCTGCCCAATCTAAATCAACATAACCTTGCAGTTTAAACTTTTGATTTGCTTCATATCTGAGCCCATAATAAACTGTACCCTTTAGGTACCTCAGAATATGCTTTACAGCAACCGCGTGAACACTCCTCGGATCCGTCAGGAACTGGCTCAATGTGTTCACCGCAAAGCAAATATCTAGTCTCGTGTTCGTCAGGTACATCAAGGACCCAATCATCTAACGATGCATAGAGACATCAACCAGCTCAGATAAAGCATCACATAGAAGATTCAGGTTCGATGCCATAGGTGTGGCCATGGCCTTACAATCCATCATCCCGAATCTCTTCGGGATATCTACTGTATACTTCCCTTGTCCAAGGAAGATCCCATCTGCACTCTGCCACACCTCCATACCTAGGAAATAGTGCATCATCCCCAAGTCCTTCATATTGAACTTGGCAGCAAGCTTCCTCTTTGTATCGGTAATCAATCTGTCATCTCCTGTTACAAATAGGTCATCCACATATAGGAGTAGAACCACAGGATTCCCTTTCTCAACCTTGTAGTAAAGGTTGGAATCCTCTTTACTCTTGGTAAAGCGGAAACTAGATAGGAAACTGTCTATCCTACCAAGTTCTGCACATATATGACTCCCTGTCATGTGTCTCAGAACCAAGTGGCTTCTCCACATATACATTTTCTTCAACTACACCATTCAAGAAAGCTGTCTTGAAATCCATCTGGTGTATCTTCCATTTCATCACTTTTATACTTCTCTATGTTGCCATCTACAACATGCTTGATCTTGTATATCTTCTTGGAAGTCACTACATATTCCCCTTCAGGTCTTGGGACTGCATCCAAAACATCTTCTTGATCGATTGGTACTCCTCGATCTTGGCATTCTTCTCGGATCTTGGGAACGTCAATAGCTTCAATATTTTCAATAGATAACTTTGTTGCTAAACAAATGTTGTAGTCCTTCTTTTGTAGGTGATGGTATACGATATTTCCTACACAACAAGTTAAATTGCATGATTAGAAAACATCTCATAGTTTTCAAAACAAATTCTTACACATAAAGAAATATGTCATACAGTCATGCAATTATCTTAGCCAATGCTTCAATACAACATTTATCCATATCCCGTAACTTTCTAGATGCCTTCCAATCTCTACCAAAACATTGTTAAGAGTGTGCACAACTCTCAACATGTCAACAAAGAGGTTTCATTCTAGATAAGTAGAAATGGAATGTTGTACAGTGCCATAGGCCTACTTACCCATCAAATGCATATTAGTAGTAAGATGTTCATTAATGCAATCATTCTAATATGCATAATACACATCCTAAATCTAGGAACGTAAGCATATACATCATTGAACAATATTATTTAAACAAACAAATATCCAAGAAATGACAATTAAAATACTTATCTTTGTTTGTTTGTTGGGTGGACTCCCTCCGAGTCTTTGCTTCCTTGCTGGAGTCCTAATATGAAGTAGCTTCTTCTTTCTGTTGTGGAATGTAGAGAGATGGTCAACTCCCTCTGAATATCTGCATCCTTGCAGAAACCACTAGAGTGTGCTCCCTCTTGATATTTTCTTCCTGGATTACCTGTTCTTGAACTTATATTCATTCTCGATCCCTATGCATGCTTATTGGTATCATCATTGTGTTATCCTCGAGGTCTCATACATAATCAAACATTCATTAGTATAATCTTAATATTATCAAAACACAATAATCTCAAGCATGTATAGTCAGGATCATTTCAAACAGAAGTAATAATCATTCTTATGGTTGTTCATAAACATAATATACCTAAACCCGTGATTACTCAAACCTATGACTCTTCTGGTTAGTCATATCATCAATTAAGGTAAGAAACATAATATTCATAAGCCCTAGATTACTCAAACTTGTAACTTCAAGAGTAATCATTATCAATCATACAAAAGTATACGATATATATAACAAAAACATACATGGTCATCATATTTGCTAGTTATGTCTAGCAATGTGTTCTTGTTCTCTTCAATGACCTGCATAACTCATTAGTTAACTTTTACAAAAACAAATTATACATACCTCTATGTGATCCATGACTATGGATGAATCTTTGTCGTCATGTCACCATGGCATGTTTAGGTTGTCCCTTCAATTTGTACAATCCTCCCTCTTGCTCTCCAATCACCACTGCATCATCAATAGTTTTCTTTGGCTACATTAGGACTTGGCCATCTACAAATGCAACCCTCATGCCTTTTGCATCCAATGTAGAGATGGAGAGAAGGTTATTCTTGAGACCAGGTACATAAAGGACTTCTTTCATCTTCAAAGATTTTCCAGAATCTAGGTTGTAGGAGGCTTCACCACTTCCTTTGATAGGGTATTGATAATCATCCCCAAGTTTCACCTTATGGGGTGACTCATGTTCAGATAGGTTTACAAAAGATTCCTTACCAGTCATGTGTTTGGAAGCCCCACTGTCAATTAACCAATCATTAAAACCATGGGAGATAGTACCTGTGAGAGCAGAGATTAGAACATACTCTTCTTCACTTGATGAGTCATCATCACTTTTTCCCCTAGCCTTCTTCTTTGGAGGTTCATCATCTTCGGCAGCATGAGCATGGAACTTTCTTTTGTTTCCCTTCTTCTTGTTGTTGGATTTGTTGTTATCCCTTTTGTTCTTGGGACATTCTGAAGCAAAGTGACCCTTCTCATTGCATGTGAAACATCTTATATCCTTCTTATTCTTTTGTTGGTTGTGATAGGATCTCTTGTAGTGAGAGTGCTCCTTCTTGGGCTTGCTTCTTTTGGTATGAGTTGCGAGAACTTGATCTTAACCTCCCATCTTTTCTTCATGAGCTACAAGCCTAGCTTCTTCTTGAGAGCATTCCTCCCACAGTTTACAGAAAGAGATCAATTTCTTTCTTGCACAAATTCCTTGAATAAAGGAGTCCCATGACCTAGGTAGGCCATTCAGAGTGGTCATAACAACTTCACCATTGTCCACTACTTCATCCACAGCTTCAAGTTGTTCCTTGATATGAGAGACCTTGGAGAAGTAAGATTGAATGGTTTCTCCATTCAACATCTTGACCCCTTTCAATTGATTCCGTAGAGTCATCTTCCGATTTATGTTCTTCCCTTCAAATAACTTGGTCAGGGAGTCAAACATCTCTTTAGGTGTATTTAGAGATGACACATGGGGTATGAGATGGTCTTTGATAGAATCAACAATGATTCTCTTTTCCTTGACCAAGTTCTTCTTATGCAATATCTTAGCTTCTTCATCCTCTGGGATAGGGATGTCTTCTTTTATATATGAGTCCAACTCATTCTCTTCCAGGATTAACCCAATCCTATACTTCCAGGCTTGGAAGTTATCAACCCCTTCAAGCTTATCCTAAAGCTTGGTGTAGTGAGACATATTACAGAGTACTTCAAATGGAAATAGAAAAGATTTAGGTCTTACCACTTGCTTTGCTGAAAATTGGATTTGGTCCCAGATTAGGGTTTGTCGAAAAAACCCTAAAAATTCAAAAAGTGAATTTCAACTTTCTGAAAGGATAGAAAGATGCGCCTTGATGAGCTGATCATCCTAGTGTATTCAGAATTTGAGATCTGCAAAGATTCACCCTTCAGAAATGCCTTTTTGTCTTCCTGGGTTCACTAAGGAAGACCCTGAATTAGGGTTTGAGTTTCCCAGAGATCTACCCAGCCAAAAATCTCGATCCAAATCTCTAAAATTTGATTTTTGCAAGGAGCTTCCAGCTATGTCTTCAGATTCAAAAAATTCCTATTTTTGTGGAAACCCTAACTTTTAGGGCCAAATCTAAAAAAGCTTAGAATTGAATTCTGATTGGACAGATAGATTCTCCTTGATGAGTAGAGTCAATCTACTATACTGCTTTTCCAAAATCTGTGGAGAGAAACCCAATAAACAAGAAACCCTAGTTTCCATCACTACACAATTTTGAGCATAAATTCACAATACTCAAGGATATTTACTGAGAGAATAACATGTACAGTATATCAATGCATATCAATCATAACAAGCATGTCAATCATCACAAGAATCAAAAGCATGAGAGACAAAAGACACAGAGTTCCCGTGGGGAAAACCCTAAGGTGAAAAACCCCACAACTTCCTCAGAGATAGAGAGAGCAATGGCTCAACCAAAGTACAACCAAAATAGATAGAGATAGTCTCCTAGTAGCAAATGATCCTCCTCCTCACTAGTGCGCCACTTTCTGAGTGAAGGAAGTATGAGTTTCCGAATGATCAAAATAGAGATCTCCCGATCTCTATTTATACTTGTCTGTTTGCCCAGTGACCTTATGGGGCCAACTTGTCTAGCTAGGTACATCAACCATATAATATATAATTCAGGGCCGACCCCACACATGGTGGTCTAATAACCCATCGGCAAGTTCACACACTTGTCAATACACATGACAACACTTCCGTATAGAGGAATGACACATCTCTATAGGAGTATAATAATATATAAATGAAATACATTATGAAGTTACATATACATCAACAAGTGGCGGTCTGGGCCGCGGGAAAAAAGAAAACAGTTGCGATCTGGATCGCGGAAAAAACGACTGAAAGCTACGGTCTGGGTCGCTGCTGCAAAGAACAGAACCGCAATCTGCGGTGGAAAACCCAACTGGCCGAAGCCACAGCTGAATAGGGAAAACAGAAAAATACTTGCAGAAAATAAAAAAATTTAAAATTTTAACCAGAAATTCAAAGGCCAATAGTGGAGTCGCCAAAAATGTAGCTAGGGTTTTCACCCTAGCTTGTGCAAATGAGCACCTACTAAGGAGAAGGGGCTCCTTAGTAGCAGTTCAATAAACAATAAATTTAAACAGTAAAATAGTAAAATCTAATCTAACATGTGCATCAACAGAAAAAAAAAAAAAAAAAAGACAATATAATAGAAAGTTTCTTTTTGTATTATGATATAATCAAGATTACATTTACCTCAAGTGTTGAGGTTGGTGGAGCGCTTGCAGTAGTCCGAGAGGGCTGCTTCCATGCTCCAATGGGTTCCTTCTCCTTCTCCAAGGTGTTTGAATAATGGGCCAAGAGGGGGACTCAAATGGGAAAAACTAGCTCAAATGGTAAGCTAGGGTTTCAAGAGTGATTTTGGCAGAGTGAGGATAGGAAAGATTGTGGATGTGAAATGGGGAGCCTCCATCACCTATTTATAGGTTTTTAGTGGTGGAGTGTTGACCCATGGTTTTTGGCACCATATGGTTTAGGTCAATTGTATAAGGTTTTTGCTTCATTTTTCCCTCTTTTTCCTTTTTTATTTTTATTTTTTATTCCCTTTTATTTTATTTTTGAGAATTTAGAGCCCTTTTAGAGGGTTTTTGCTATTTTTGGAGGAAATTTAAATTATTTTGGGGGAAAAAATGGGTTTTTTGGCATTTTGGTGGCTTTTTAATGGTTTTTTAAGGTTTTGGAGGCAAATATGGTAGGAAATATAGACAAATGAGTCATGTAATGAGGGATATGAGATGGTGAGCACTTTTTGGGTGTTAACACCCATGGCCCGGGTGTCACCTTGTACGTCCATTTTGGAAACTAGGGTTTTGCTCAATGAGGGAGTGTGCAATTCTTGCACACGGGGGTCAACTTTGGAAAATCATCCACCAGGCACTTATGGCCAACGTTCCCAGCTAGAACCTACCCAGACACACTTGCAGGACTCCCTGGAACTTGGTTTTGTTGCACGGTTGGAGTTCTATTCCCTTGGCAGGTATCCAGCAGGTGTCCCTGAAGGCCTTTTGGATGGGAGACAGAACGAGCCATAGAATGACGATCGTGCCTATGATTGATGAACCATCAGTTCCGTTGGATTCAGGACGTCAGGATAGTTCTAGGGGTTCCCATCTCCTCTAGTCCCGTGGCCCGGGTGTCACCTTGTACGTCCATCTTGGAAACTAGGGTTTTGCTCAGTAAGGGAGTGTGCAATTCTTGCACACGGGGGTCAACTTTGGAAAATCATCCATTGGGCACTTATGGCTAGCGTTCCAAGTCGGAACCTCCTAAGACACACCTACAAGACACCATAGAAACCATTTTTTTTGCACGGTTGGAGTTCTATGCCCCCGACAGGGATCCAGCGAGTGTCCCTGAAGACCTTTTCGATGCGAGACGGAATGAGCCATAGAATGACGACCGTGGCTCCGATCGATGAACCGTCGACTCCATTGGATTCACGACGCCAGGATAGTGCTAGGGGTGCCCCTCTCCTCCGGTCTTGTGACCCAGGTTTTACCTTGTATTTCCATCTTGGAAACTAGGGTTTTGCTCAGTAATGGAGTGTGCAATTATTACACACGGGGTTCAACTTTGGAAAATCATCCATCGGGAACTTATGGCCAACGTTCCCAGCCAAAACCTACCCAGACACACTTGCAGGACTTCCCGGATCCCGATTTTGTTGCACGGTTGGAGTTCTATGCCCCTGACAGGTATATAGCAGGTGTCCCTGAAGGCCTTTTCGATGCGCGAATGAACGAGCCATAGAATGACGACCGTGGCTTCGATCGACGAACCGTCGACTCCGTTGGATTCAGGATGACAGGATAGTGCTAGGGGTTCCCTTCTCCTCTGGTCCCATGGCCTTGGTGTCACCTTGTACATCCATCTTTGAAATTAGGGTTTTGCTCAATAAGGGAGTGTGCAATTCTTGCACACGGTGGTCAAATTTTCAAAATCATCCACTGGGCACTTATGGTGATGATGATGATGATGGTGACGATGATGAAGATGTTGATGATGATGGTAATGGTGATGGTGATGGTGATGAAGATGATGATGATGGTAATGACGAAGAAGATGATGATGATGGAGATGTTGATGAGGAGCCTAGAGATGACAATGATGATGAAGATGGTGATGATGATGAAGATGGTGGTGATGATGAAGACGTTGATGATGATGGTGATGAATATGATGATGATGATGACGGAGAAGATGATGATGATGGAGATGTTGATGAGGAACCTAGAGATGACAATGATGATGAAGATGGTGATGATGATGGTGATGGTGATGAAGATGATGATGATGATGATGATGGATAATATGATGATGATGGAGATGTTGATGAGGATGGTGGAGAAGATGATGATGATGGAGATGTTGATGAGGAACCTAGAGATGATAATGATGATGAAGATGTTGATGATGATGATGATGACGATGATGATGATGAAGACGTTGATGATGATAGTGATGGTGATGAAGATGATGATGATGATGATGGAGATGTTGATGAGGATGATGGAGAAGATGATGATGATGGAGATGTTGATGAGGATGATGGAGAAGATGATGATGATGGAGATGTTGATGAGGAACCTAGAGATGACAATGATGATGAAGATGTTGATGATGATGATGATGATGACGGTGATGGTGATGGTGATGGTGATGAAGATGATGATGATGATGATGATGATGATGATGATGATGATGGAGATGTTGATGAGGAACCTAGAGATGATAATGACGATGAAGATGGTGATGATGATGAATATGGTGATGATGATGAAGACGTTGATGATGATGATGATGAAGATGATGATGATGATGATGGAGAAGATGATGATGATGGAGATGTTGATGAGGATGATGGAGAAGATGATGATGATGGAGATGTTGATGATGATGGAGAAGATGATGATTATGGAGATGTTGATGATGGCATGTATTTGTAGCAATGTGTAGATAAAAGTTGGTCAACATGAAATACTCATGCAAGCCAACATGCACAGAGCATTGATCATGTGAAGATTTCAATTATTTGCAATGACATTTCGCATCGGAAGTCCATTTCATCTCCTCTCTTCAAACTAAATTTTATTTATGTTTTGAATTTTTATATTTCCCTTGACACGAAGTTTTAGTGATAAAATAACCCTTCATCAATGAAGTTAGACTTAAAAAAATATCATTTAATAATTTTTTTTATTAAAGAATAATTCGTGGAAGTTAATGTTTGACCACATGTAATGTAACAAAACAAAACTTTGAATTTGAACATGTTGCACTAATGGTGTAATTGAAATTGTGACATTCTTTTCCAAATGACTTGGCTTTAAAGACCAGATAAATAGAGTATGCCCTTTATAGAGGCTATTCATTAAAAAACACATTTCTATTGAGACTGTACTATGATGTTCTCCCCTTCCTTAGTCAAAAGAAGATTAATAAGGTTGTTTTTCCAAGGTATAGGATGTTTTGGATTTCTCAACTATTATTGCATGTGAACTTGCATTTGTACCAAACTACAACAAATCTTTCTCGGAAGTGGATTTGTCTATGTGAATAGATAAGTGAAAAGATTTTAGCAACAAGACCTATCAATTTTAACTTGGAAGTATTGGAAATGTACAAAGTGGGATTGAGAAGCTTGATGGTGATTGTAGTAGTGGGCATGGTATTTGTGAGAATGATGTTGTGATAGTGGAATTAAACATTAAGATGGTGACCCTAGAGCTTGGATCTTAGCCTAGAAACACAAGAGCCTAGCCTAAAAACCCTAGTTGTTAGCGTAAACCCTAGTTTGTATTCTAATCACAATGAAACCCTATTATGTAGCCTAAGATCTAGCCCTAAATTATAATACATCTAAAAATTAAATCATTTTCATTTTACATGTATATCCATGTGCATACATTTGAATCCAAATCACTATACACATATATGCATAGTATATCATCTATATAGAAAGGGTCCATCATCAACTAGAAAACCATTGTACCTAGCACTGGATACCTAATTTAGAAACCTAATGGTTTGAAATTGGTTGTACCATGAAGATTTTTATATGGTGGATATGCACACCTATGACAACCTTCTCAATGGATGGCAAACCTAATATTATCATAACATTAGTAAAGCTTAGTCCAACATGTAGTAATGCTTACATGTTCTAGTGTTGATGGTGCACTAATGGATGCATGCAACTTGATGATGGTGTATGTGTGACTCCATTGATGTAATGCAAGTCCTAAATGTCTTTAACAAGTGTCTGAGTGTCCAGTAGATGAATTAGGATATCCTAATACCCCTCAATCCCTTCCAGACAGAATTCGAAAGCATTTGGGGTATTGGGGTAACAAGTTGGTGTGTTGAGGTGGATATAGCCTCACATATACACCTCATAGTAGTCATTTATTGTAATGTCAACTATATTTGTTTAAGTCAACGTGTCTACATAATATTATATCGCTATCACATAATGATAAATTAAGGAAGTCCTAATTGTAAATGGTAGTGGATGTGAGGGTCATCAAATCAAAGGTGGCTATATCCGTGAGTGAGAATTAATGAGCTAGATATACATTGTGCTCAAGGTTGTCCTATTTGTGTGGTGACAATTGATTATGAAATGATTCCATAACTTGGTTATTAATTTGTTGCATGATCTTAGGTAGACAAAATGGTCAATATAAATACTAGTGACAACATTTCATTATGTAGAGTATGGAAATTTTGGATCTCATTATGTAGAGCTATTAAAAATCATGTTGGATCTCATTTTAACCTTTTGACAACAATGGACATTTTCTATTTTTAAGTATTTTTTCCTAGTACTCAAATTCCCAATATATATCTTATGTACCATGAGGTGTGATTTGTCCATCCATTTATTCCGTTTGTTTTTTAGATTAATTCTCACACATGATTTTGTTTCAGTTAGCCTATGTTTATAATGCTTTCTTAACATAGATACCATTACAAGCTTTTACATGTGGAAAAATAAACCAAGATGAACTATGATATCTAACTTCTCTTCTAAGATCTAGGTAAGCTTCAGGTTGATTCACATTATCAACTAATGCATGGACATCATTGGTACCAAAACTTAAGACCGCATGCCATGGACGGATAGAAGTAAATACCAAAATTAGACAACATCACATCATGATACACACAACATGAGACAAAAACATTAGACAACAAGATACTAATATAGACAACATCGATATAGATCACATAACTGAAAATCCATGTACATCAAGGCGACAAAACTCATCCAAACATATACAATTCCTGGCAAATAGTGGAACATGGTTCCCAATGTACATACAATGGCAACTCGTGCCCTATAGAAAATGCGACAACTCATGCCGTAGATCCAAAATACATGGAAACTCGTGCCGTATATACAAAGTACAAGGAAATTGGTGCACAAAAGTGTCACATCATGGCTAATGTACATAACATGGTGTGTCAAGCATTGTGACCACCCCGGTCACTCCCAGGCGCATCTCCAAAGTCGATCTTCCTACTCTTCGAGCTACCGCTGCCTCAAGTCTTGCTCCGTCTAGGAGTAGACCGTCTCTCTGGGCTCTGGAACAAATGATATAAGATACTATCATATTCTAGCATTTGCAACATTTACCACATTTATAAAGCAAATGTAGAATTCGAATCTTAAACAAATCACCTTTGATGCGAGTGGGAAACGTGAGGCAGGTGTCCTGGATCTACGTAGCCTCTCAGCAATTCCAGCCTACAACATTTACAACAATCATTTCATTGAAAAGTAATAATTGCTTAAATTAATTTTTGTTAATGCATCAAAATATTTTCATAAATTAGCTTGATTCTCACCGTGGAAACCTCTGATGATGGACATGGCTGGGCTTCTGGGCTAGAAGGTGGAGCAGATGGCTGGACAACCAGCTCCGATGCAGTCATGGGGGGGGTGCAGATGTAGTGGCAACCACTACAGGTGCAACCACTAGAGATATAGATGAGGATACTGGAAGAGTAGATTCCACAATAGTGGCGGGAAGTGGGGATGATATGGTGGGAGAATACATGGTGGTGTGGGGTGGAGGAGGACGTCATGGATGATGAACCCCTGTCGGTTGTATGATAGAGGGTAGCGAATGAAAAGGAATAGGGGGGATGTTGAGGGATGGTGCATGGGAGGGCAGTCCTACATGGAGGGAGGATGATGGACGAATGGGAGGTTGTGGACGAAGAGGGGAAGGTGGAAGGAAGGGGGGGCATGGACGAATGGGGGAGGATGGATAGACATGGGGGCATGGATAAATTGGGGAGGATGTATATACGGGGGGATGTGGACGAGTTGGGGAGGATGAATGGAGGGGGGAGTATGGACAGGGAGGGGGGGTTGGATATAAGGGAGGGGTTGGATGGAATGAGGGGTCTAGATGGAAGCGAGGTGGGGGACTCATGTGAGAGAGTGGAAACATAGGACTAAAATGGGGACAGACAGCTGTTTGTGGAACCTACATATACATTTGTAATATCACAATTTAGTAAACAAACAATAAATTAAACCATAGTAAGTCGTAACAATTCAAATTAAAAGCATGCTTATAACTACACATTGCACCTGTGTATATGGTGATCTGCCAATCCCTGGAGGGGATGGTTGATCACCGTAGTCAAGGAACACCTGTGGACACAAAAAATGCATGCATGTTATGAACATGTTAAACAAGTCATTATTTAGGCAATCAAGATATTCAAAAACATTGTACAAACTATAAACGTATATGCCATAAATATAAATACTTAAGTAATATAAATGACATAAGTAATAACAATATTGTGTTAGGTGCCGCAATTTCAGTTGCAGCTGCCATTGCTGCATCCAAGTTGGGAGATCCTATGTTCTCCCATGTTGGTGTATCAACTCTGAATAACTGTACATTGAAATACTAGTTTAAGTCAAACAAAAATACTTTAAAAATACTTTACAAGATATCAAGTGATGATTGAAAACACATTAAAAAAATTATTGACCTGATCCATATAACATCCCTTGATTGGGCTAGGGAAAGTGTGCCCGCAATGGGGAAAAAGATGTGACATTGTCCCCGTCGAACTGGAATGCCCAGCATGGCTATCACTGGTCACGGGTCTATCTTGGCCCTGTCGTGAAGGCCCTACACCTGGATCTCTATCAAGGTCACCCGACCTCTCCACTGTAGTCGCTGCTACAAAGGAGGTGTGTCTGAGGATTCCACATGCAACATTCCTCATTGCCTCCTCAATCTGATCAACCTTGTGGGGTAACTGAGGTGGCTGGGGAGAGGGGTTGGGGTCGCGCCTAAGAGCTGGTGGCCCTCTCAGTGGGTTCCTCCTGGCAGCAGGTCGATCTTGGGCAGAGCCACGCTCGACACCCTGGAACTCAGTTATGTGAAAATAGTTGACATGTAAACCGAGGCAAAACTCATCCCACAGTTGGCGAAGGAAGTACTGTGGAACCTCCCTATTATTGCAGGTAGGTTTATCGTACACCATGAACCACCTCTGCATCCAATTTTCCCTCCACGGTTGGTAATGACACCAATCCATGCAGACACGTGGCTCTCCAGTGTTTGGTGGTTGGTTTGTTTTCAGATCGGTGAACATACTGTATAATTGAGCTTTTGTAATGTTCAAATATTTTATTGCTTCCTTGGAGATGCCCGTGGAGTAATACTCCCGCATCCTAGCTCTAAATTCAGTCATGTGGTCAATTGCTGGTGTGCATGGATGAGGGAGTCAATTGAGCTCTCAATTGACGTGGCAAGAGACAATCGAGATGGTTCCCCCGAGTTTCTTAGATCTCGAATGTGCACTCGCATTTCATTTACATAATGGTTAAGGTCATCTTGTTCAAAATTTGGTTGGGGGTTTTGGTTTTGTTCGGCATTTGGATTTTATTCACGGTTTTCTTCGGCATTGGGTCCAAGGTTTGGGTTTTCTTGTGTTCCACAAGACTCGGGGTTAACATCTTGTTCACTCATTGTCTCAGTTTACAATCTGCAATTGAAAATTGGTTCATTGTTTTAAAAATTTGGGAATTATTAACAATTAAATAAACAAAAAAAATTCAAAAAATTGACACAAAGAATGAATAAAATGAAAAAAAACTTGATATTTACCTATCAATTGATGCGTTGATGAGTTTGTGGGTGAATTTGGGTGGTTTTGGAGTGGATTTGGCCTCCTTTGGTGGTTGAATCGACGTGCACGTAGGAGTGGAGGTCGCGCTCGGGTCCAAATGGAAGAATGGGGCATTTTGCTCTTTTTTTTTAAAAGGGGCGCGTGCGTGCCACTGTAGCACGCACGTGCCAGCCACGTGCATGTGCCTCAGTTCGGTACCGAACCTAGCTGCGCGTGCGCGATGCCTTAGGTGCATACGCGTAGTTTTTTTTTGCATCTAGCGCATCCCCATTGCAACGGATTTGGGGACCATCTTTGTGTGCCCGTCCGTAGCTTCTAATGCTCAAAGTCCATGAATGAGACCTAGAGCCACTACACTGACCTATTTTGGAACATTTAGCTTTTCGAAGGGGATATGGAATACATTTGATGGTTTTTAGCACTAGGGATATGTTATGGTGAGACATTATTACAAGAGGAACTATTTACAGACAATCTGTATGAGCCGACTCAAATAGATCTCCCTAGTCTAAATGGTTCAAATCTAGAACAAATGAGTCCCTAACAAAAATATATTTCCTAGATCAATTGAAATACAAAACATATGAAAGAGATGGCTTACCTCAAGTGTGCAGTTCCTCTCTCCTTGCTACTCCAAGCTCCAAGTCCCAATCTTCAAATCCTTAGATGCAAAACCAGACAAAACATGTGGAAACAAACAAGTAATAAAAGCACATGGATGTGAATTGATCTAGATTAACAGTCAAAGAAGTAAATGTCAAACATCATTAACACAATAAATTTTATGGAAAGAACTTGTGTTAAATGTAATAGTAAGAAGTACAAAGGGAGAGATGTTACGACCGATGCTTTGATGTCATAACCTTCTTCCAACAATCCTAGCCTCCAAGATAAAATTATTAACCTCCTAATGGATGAGGAGGATCACCTAGAGAATTCCACCAGCATAAAGGTACTCTATCCTTCCTCCCTTAACAATGGAGAGGGGGTTCATCTATATAGAGATAAATGGATAGGAGAGGTTGAGGATTTAGGGGAGAGGCTTAAGGGATCACCCCACTAGGCAAAGGGATCGAATGCTACCTTTCCAAGTAAGTAGGGATAAGTCTCCACGCCATCCAAGCTTCGAGAAGTTGCCCAAATCTTCTCTTTTTCCATTTTAACCAACTGCGACACGCCTTGCACAAGGGAAACATGTGCCAATGAGTGATCAACGTACCTTGTACAAGAGCACACTACTAAGGTGCATAGTGCGTCACCTTGAACCCAACACACCTTGTTGGACAACACGATGCATTAGAGTGACAACAAAGGGTAAAAGGGAAAGACAACAACTTCTCTTTCAATGTTTTAGCTTAGGGACTTTATGGATCAGGGCATGCAAAGGACACATTACTCACGACGACAATATTTTGGTGTAACATAATGCCCCCCAAAACATGAAGCTAGAAAAATAAGGTAGGTGAAATGGTTTGTAATAGGGAAAAAAATGGAGTAAGGATTTTCAATTGGAGTGATGAACAAATACCTTCTACAATACAATCAACTCTGAAATACATGTCTCAAACTGACTCACAACATGGTTTCCGACCAATACATTGCAGATCCATGGGAGTAAAGACCGACTGAACACAATCATGGCTACTAGACACAATCGCAGATCCATGATGAGATTATAACATAGCCATGACCAATATAAAAGTGTATCTATGTAATACGACTCAAACAATTTCCATCCCAACCTGGGTGAGATTTATGACTTAACCCAGGGTCTTCAAGTCGAACCCGTAATGATGTGATTCTAACCATGTGATTACAATGTCTTGAAGTCAAACATGGTAGAAACCACTTGATTACTGATCATTGATGTATATCGTTAACAAGTGCGAGGGAAATCACCATTGATGTCAATGATCCCCAAGGTATAATAGTACATAGCACTGAATGTGAATCAATTATATGAGGTCAAACACTTAGTGGAATCTTTCAATCAGAATTCAATGATGTGAACTTATTGTTCAAAGTGAGGTAACCTACCATTGAGGCATGCAGGCCCAAGGTACTTGATTGGTTTCTAGGTTTAATCCTCGGATGATGTGTTGAATTCGTCAAGGATAAACCGGTTGAAGGAGGGCCATGATGTGTCCCCCACCATCGACACGAAACACGATCGAAAATGTTTTGGATTAGATCAAACTGTAGAGTGATACTTGAGATTGACTCAGGAATGACCAACATAATAGAAGGTAGAATGACTGCAGATATTGACTTCGACGAACAGACCTCTCTTGAACATGGGAATGGCATGACATGGCAGCATTGACATGACGAGAATGACACCAACTCCTAATGAAACTAATTATGGAAGCATTCTTTGAATGACTCAAATGAGTGAAAAGACTCATGGAATTGGTGGGACTCGCAGACAAGCAGATTATCCAAGAGTTTGAATGCATTTGCAAATGAGTGCCATCTTTAAGAGTGACTAAGTACGTCCATATTAGAGGAAATTTGAGGTCTAAAATGGGCCTTATAAAAGACTGTGCAATGGATGAGTTGGATTTTTCATGGATGAGTTGGATTTCTTAAACCAATAGAATTTCAATAACTTTGGTCAACCATTATGGTTGAGTTGGACATAAGAAGTTAAAAATGCTTATGTGCCATAATTTTATTTAACAATAACTAACTTCATATAACCCTCACCTTGGTTAAGATTTTGAAAAGTTCATCTTGAAATATGATAAATATACTTGAAATAATAAATATAAAGTATTTTATATAATCACTACTTCTAATTTCGTTAAAATGTAAATCTTACCTTAATTAAGATGACACTGGAGTAATTTTGAAATAATAAATATAGAGTAATTTATATTATCACTACTAAATTATTTAAAATATAAAGCTCACATTAATTAATATGATAGTGAAGTAATTTTGAAATAATAAAAACATTTATATAATTAACCTCTTAAAAATAAAAATAAATAATATTTAAAAAAATATCATAAATAAAAAATATGAGAGAGATAAAATAAGATTTTTTTCTATTTTAGCGATAACTTTCTACTCCAAACTCGGAATTTGACGTTTTTGGTACCATTGAAAATGTCTCTACAAGACCTTTCCAATGGTACCAAAAGCGTCAAATTATGAGTTTAGAGTAGAAAGTTATCGCAAAAATAGAGAAAACTTATTTTATCTCTCTCCCATTTTTTATGATACTTTTTTAAATTTATTTATTTTTATTTATAAGAAATTAATTTTATAAATGCTTTTATTATTTCAAAATTACTCCACTAGCATCTTAATTAATTTTAGATTTGTATTTTAAAAGACTTTGAAGTAGTGATAATATAAAATAAAATAGAAATAGTGATTGTTTATTTTTAGTATTATTGTAATTATAATTTTTCATTATAATTTTAGTTTTTTTTTTTTTTTTTTTAGATTTTATTAAATATATAAAAAAAAGTAGTGGTACATTTACTAATAAATAAATAAATTATAATATAATTAAAAAAAAATTACCATTATATCATTTATTGTGTATGCACATGAATCTAAACCTTCCATTATTATTTTCAACCATCATCTCTTAGCTCTACACCAACCCAACATACTTCTCAACTACCATTAATGAGATATTATAGGTTGACCTTCACTAGATATCACCTTTAACTTAGTGTGACATGGCATATTTGTAGTGTGACATGGCTTTTTTTTATTATTTTCCTTAGGAGGCCCATTTTAGACCCCAAATTTCCTAGATAATTGAATTATGATGAAACACAAACTCTTTCCTTATCCCATCATGATCGATGAGTACCTATTTTGTTTTTTAATGAGCTTGAGAAGGGTAACAGATGCTCGGTATAGCTCATCCTTCAGACGAGTCTGATCTTATATGTTTTACGAATGTGAGATAGGAGGGATTTGTCCCAAAATGGGCCCTTCAATGTCATATTTTAACAAGTCCAGAGAAGGAAAACTCAATGTCATTTCATGTTTAGAGAGTCTGAAAAGAACTAAAGAAGACTCCGAATGGTTCTTTTTCGTAAAAATTAGTCTCCTCATCCCAAAAAGGATAAAACAACATGAGAGAGAACTCTTCCAGTCATGATTAACTGGAGTGCTCCTTTTTCGTAAATAGTTTTCCTGGTTCGAAAAATGGATAAATTATCACTAGAAAGACGACCTTTCAAATATTTTTTACAAGCGTGAAAGAATCAAGTTCACTTGGAGATATTTTCATATTTAGGGAGTCTAAAAAGAGATTAAAGAGGAACTTCGAGGGGTTCCCTTTTCGTGGGAGTTTTACGATCCCAAAAAAGATAAAATATAACTCGGTGACTTAGTCTCATAGTTTTACAAGCATGAGAAACAACAAAAGTAAGTTCGATGTCATTAATATTTGATTTCAACGAGTGGCATAATAGCATAAAAAACACTCAATGACTTATTCACACCTGATAAAAAGTATGAAATGTTAACGATGGTTGCCAATAAATCAGAACATCACTTTACTTCATCTGCAAACTCCAAAAACTAAGTCAAAAACGACAATAAGGTGTTAAGACGTAAAAAGATTACCAACTATAGAAAAAAGACCCATAAAAGAAATATTAAAAAGGGAATATTCCATTTTCTTTTATATAAAAGTCAAATAGTAAGAAATAGTTACCAATTGTTTTTTTACCAAGTTGGAATAGTAAAAACACCACTTTGGAGCCCGATTTTCAAATGTCGATTGCGGAAGCTACGGTCAGTTGTTTCTCACCGCATCAATGACAAGCAAGCCTTAACCTTGCTTGTTACCTTTCTAGTGGATTTTTTTTTTGGTAATGCCACATACTGTATAAAGTACATACCGTATAAGGTACATACCGTGGTGGTCTAAGCCAACCATGTAGATCAAAGAGGTCTTGTTGTGCCAAGTTATACAAAAAAAATTTTCCTAGAGATGGGGAAACAGGATAGCCCGAAGGCGACTATGTATCCATGAAAACAACCAAAAAACCATAGTAGTTGTGAAGCATAAGAAAAAAGGAAAAAAAAAAGGAGAACCTCTATATCAGCGTGCAGTAGGTGCTTCAGCGTCAGAGGGTGTCTCTTCGAGGATTGGGCAGTTGTAGCACGCATAGTCATCCTACCTTCATGGCCGACTGAGTAACCTTCGTGGCTGTCCTGGTGTTTCTTCCAGGCTGTTTAACTGGTAAGGGGGCAGTTTTCTTGAAATCTAAGCTGGAATTGTACTGTTCACTGCAGGTGTGCTTCACCAAAATCAAACCCAGGTTGGAAGGAATGGGGAAGGTGGTCTACATCAACTCCTTAGCTCTTAGAAAATCCAAAGTTTGGGAAAATGGATGGACTGTGCAAGGACCTGTCGGAGTGCTCGAAAAACTTCCACTCGCCATCATATTTCTGGATACCTGGGATTGGGAACAGCTCTAAGGCCTGAAATCACGTCGCAGGTTGCGGGTTGGATCATACGCCTCCTAGAAGAGCGTGCTCTCCATACTTTGCAGGGTGGTAGCCATGTTGGGTAGAGTGGCACTTAAGATTTGCGTGGCGTGCTTCGCTGTGGCCCAGTTGGCCACCATATCCTCCATAATCTTCCCAAGCATATTCTTCAGAAGCCAATGCGGGTCCCATTGCTGAGCGTGGCTTCCCATGGTGAGGATATCAGCTATTATGCGGGCTTCCCAGTTATCCACTAGCAGGAGAACGCGGATAGAAATCTCAGAACTGTAGCCTTTACGAGTTTTCCCTTCAGCTTGGGCATCAACTTTCTTCCTGCCTCGTGTTCCTCTTGGCTTCCCCATGGTGGTGCCAGCGAGTAGGAGAATGAAAGGGGTGGCACAGAGGCTAGGAGATAGTGAATTGTGAAATGGGGATTCCAAAAGCAGCAGAGCAAGAATGCCATGGGGAATGAGCGGGGTCATGATAGAGGGCCAAGTCCCGGAGCAGGTGAAGGGACAGAAGGATTTCTCACATTTGGGATCCATGGGGGGAGTGTGCGTGACGTCCAGTCCAGGCTGGTGGAGGGGACGTGAAGCAGGGGAGTTAGTGACACAGGGGTCTGGACATCGTTTCGAGAGGAGGCTTGACGTCATTCCCAGTTGGTTTCCTATCCCGCAACTTCCCAGGTGTCATGCCACTCCTGAACCTCGTGGCATTCTCCTTGTTCCTAGCTTGATCACCACCACCTGCATCCTGGGAAACTAGATCTGAGACTGCTAAAGTTTGGAACTGAGAAATCACATTACTGGAGATTGAGGAAGTGGGGGTGTCTTCAAGATAAACAGTGTTGCAGTTAACTCCTTCATTTTCAATATAGTCAGCAAACAAATTGGCTTTTCTTCTGACATGATGAAAGGAGATGGAGCTGGCCTGATTGATGACTATTTCCAAGTCCTGAAGGCATTGAGCTAGTCTCCAACTTTTTGAGAGTTTTTCAGCTCTGGCTCCATTTTGCAGTTTGCTAGCTAGCGATAAGATGATATGGGAATCTCCTTCAATGATGAGGGGAAGTAAACCATGTCTATGAGCACATTTAAGGCACTCCAGAAGACCAGTGAGTTCTGCAACATTGTTAGTATCATGGCCAATGGTCCCCATGAAGATGAGCTTGATGCTGCCAGTGTCATCTTTGAGATCTCCACCATAGCCCACAGCTCCAGGGTTACCTTTGGAGGCACCGTCAAAATTTAGCTTGAAGATGCCAGGGAGAGGTTTGCTCCAGTGCTCCGGGCTATGGGAGTTTGCAGGGGCGATACTGAGAGGTTAAGTGTGATGAACCTGCAATAAGTAATTAATGAAAACACATGAAATAACAGAACTCAGAATCACTTTTATATTGATCGCAGGCCACTTCGAGGGGGCAACCTCCTTTGAGAAAGCTCAATACAAATAACTTCACAGTGCCTTCATAGGCCTCAACACACACTTATATACTAAGTCTAGGTGCCAATACTATGGGTCAAAACCATGGGCCAATACAAACTATGGATCAACAATACTATGGGTGAATTACAAAGCATATGCGCCAAACAACAATAACACAACTATGGATCAACAAATACTACGGGACAACTTACAAAGCATATGTGTCCAACAACAATATACTAACAAAGTAAATAGAAGGGTTGACATGGGTTCCTAACATCCCCTCTCCCTTAGAAAAAGATTTGTCCTCAAAGATTTAGATGTGGAAATTGATGCAGAATTGGGCGGAGTGGTTCCCCTGTAGCATCTTCGAGTTACATTCTAGGCCACTGACGCCTTTTGAGTTTCAGGAGGATTGCTTGGAATGTTGAAGAAGAACCATTACGTGAAAAGTGATCTCTGAATGATGCTGAGCGACTTGTTGTTTCATTCGAATTCTTGCCATGTGAAGATTGTCCTGCAGAATGAGAATAATTTGAGCGTGGTTTCGAAGAACCGAGTCAATTGCCTGAACTGGGGAGATGTTGAGGGTGTATGGAAGAAGAATTGGCGGTGCCTATCCATAGAATACTTCATATGGTGTCCTTGTAGATGTGGTATTGTACCAGTGGAGCACTTCTAGGAAATCCATAGAAATAGTTGTCCCAATCTGTGTAGGGATGGGAAAGGGTTCGAACAGTCCCGAAAGGAGTGTCATTTCACCCTTGTTGACCTAGAAAGTATCACAGTCAACCACTATCTGTTGAATTGGAATTTTCAGTCCCTGCCTAAAGAAGTTACATTGTTCCTAGTCATACTTTTGGAGGAACCTAGAGTGCCCTGTCGATGAAGAAGCATGGAGTTCATAGAAGAGATAGCCCTCTTGAACATATTGCAACCAGTTTGGAACAAGCAGAGAAATAGTTGTAAGAGAAACTGGGTCATCAAATGTGTGAGAAGGAGCATCTTCCACCATATTGTCCTTACCCTTCTTGTAAGTGATCGCATAGTCATAACCCATTTCAGGTGTGCTGGGGAGGAGACCCGTTGTTCCAGGAAATTTTTCAGACTCTAGAGATCAGTCTTGATGCAGAAATAATTCCCTAATAGGGATGGCTACCACGTCGGTATTGCATGCAAAATAGCCATCATTTCCTGCTGAGATGTAGATGCAGCTAAATTCTTACCAGAAAGGTCTCTTGAAGGCGGAAAGCCCACTGGTGTAGCAAAGACACCTGTAGATCTATCCAAGGAAGTAGTGGAGACCATTGATGGGTGCATCTGAATGGAATGGAGCTGAGCGATGACACCATGTGAATTCTTCTTAAGGATCTTTTCCAGGCGATGTAAACTGATGATGCGGAGAGACCCTGGTTGTAAGCCTGTAAATTTGTGTTGTGTCCCATTAACTGAAAACTGCATCCAAAGTTCAGAAAAATCCCATAAGATGGGGCCAAGTGTGTGTAACCATTGAACTACCAAAACCACATCACATCCTCCTAAGGACAAGGCAAACATGTCAGAGCGCAGGTTATAATCTTCCGGAGAGATATGCACATTGTGACAATTTCCCTTGCAAGGTAAGGTGCCTCCATTGGCAACCATGACTTCAAAGTTGGAGCAAGGATGGACAAAACAATCATCTTGTTTGGCGATCCGAGGGTCAATGAAGTTATGAGTGCTACCAGAATCAATGAGTATTGTAAGAGGAAGCTTCTTGAAATAACCCCTGACCCGCATTGTTTGGGGGGTGGTGACGCTGGATAAAGCATGGAGAGATATCTCTGGTTGTTCATCCTGAGATGGGGGGTCAATAGGAGGCTCTTGAATGTCAACCTGAGCATCCATTGTATCTGGAGTTTCTTCACCAATTTTAGAGGCAAGCGGAGAATCCATAACCAAGAGATAGAGCTTTTGTTGAACACATCTATGTCCTCAAGTGAATTTCTCATCACAATTATAGAAAATCCTTTTTTCTCTGCGTGCCTGCATCTCTGTTTCAGACAAATGCTTGATAGGATTTGGTTGATTTGCTAGCGGAATGAGAGGTCGTTGAGAACCCATATTTTGGAAGGGAACAAAAGTGGGTTTGGAGCGTTGTTGGGCTGCAATCTTGTCTTCTGCCAACTTACCTAACCCTAGGACTTCCATCATTGTGTTGGGATAGAACATTTTAACGTCTAACCGGATTTCATCCTTAAGACCACTTATAAAACAACTCCTGTAGAATTCATCAGACAAGCCTTCTGTGTGATTGGCTAGTTTCTCAAATTCAGTGTGATACTCTCCCACAGTGCCACTTTGACGGAGTTTAGTGAGTGCTCCGGTGAATTCATCAAAATCACTAGGACCAAATCGTTGCAAAAGGAGTTGGCAAAAATCTGTCCATTTTGGCTCGTCATGAGCCTTGATGTACCAACGGTACCATTGAAGGGATTCCTATTCCAAATGAAAGGATGCAAGTGGAACTTTTTGGACATCAAAAGTATCATGCAGACTGAAATATTGTTCTGCACGATAGACCCATCTAGTCGGATCAATACCATTGAAGTAAGGAAATTCAAGCTTCGGACCACGAAAATTGCTGGAAGAAGAGAACCCAGTGGCTGCAGAAGATTCTTGCTGTCGGTTATTGTTCATGGCTGAATGCTGAAGATGGAGGCTGAGAAATTTTTCATCCAGATCTTGGAGTTTGGTTTGGATGGCTGCAAGTGCTTCCTCCATGGTTTTTGTTCCTGCGCGGGGTGACAACCATAACCAGGGGTTTTTCTTTTTTTTGGGGGGGGGAATGTATAGAAAAACACAACAAAAGCTTATTTAGTAAATGGAAATTTGGATTTGGAAAAAAATCAGGGGTAATTGGGGTTTGACTAGGTTTTGGACACTCTTTGATGGACAGGGAAGAAAAAATTGGGGATTTTAGAAGCGGGGTGAAAGAATGACAAAATTGGGCAGAGAGGGACAAAGAAGCAGAATTAAGAAAGAAACTCGGTGGAAAACTTTGAAAGCAATTGGGTGAAATCCGAAGAAGTTATGGCAAACCCTAAAAATAGACAAATGTGGGATTTCGGGCATTGGGAAGTGGAATTTGGGATAGGGTCCTCAGGAATGAAATATGCAGAATGGGATTGCAGGGGTGTCAATGAAGTTTCAGGGAAAACGGAGTGAAAACAAGGGAGATATGGCCAAAAAACAGAATTTTATACCTTTTTTTTGTTGTCAGGAATGGATCTGAAATAGATAGATCTACAACGGCGCGAAAGTGATCAGAAACAGAGGGATCTGAAACGACGCCGATTGGATCGAAAATGGCTAGATCTAAAATAGATCTGAAACAGCTGGATCTGGAACGACTTTCAGAATGGATCTAAAACGATGCGACAACAGTTTAGCTGAAAATAGATATGGACCCCAGGTATGTGCAGCTTCCTAACAGTTCAGGGGTTTCACTCGGCCACTAATGTTGTCCGACGGCTTGCGTATTGGGGAAGTACCCCTCACTCCACAGCTCAGGTAAAACTGATAACTGCTTTGCCACAAACGACAGCTCTTGGTTTACCTCACGGGTGGGAACTAGTCAATCAGGTAGGGTTCGTTGCCCTTTTCGCTAGTAGGTCCTCTCAATGGGCCAGCTACTTTTGGGTTCTTGTGGTACTCCTCACAATGAGTTTTAGGGATTATGCCCAAGTACTTCCCACAGTTAAGCGGATAGGGATTATTCCCAGATCCGAAGCTGCAACAGATGCGAAAAAAAAATTGGCAGAAATTTCACCCAGCGAGCCCAAGAAAGTGCTCTGATACCAGATGTGATGAACCTGCAATAAGTAATTAATGAAAACACACGAAATAACAGAACTCAGAATCACTTTTATATTGATCGCAGGCCACTTCAACGGGGCAACCTCCTTTGAGCAAGCTCAATACAAATAGCTTCACAGTGCCTTCATAGGCCTCAACACACACTTAGATACTAAGTCTAGGCTCCAATACTATGGGTCAAAACCATGGGCCAATACAAACTATGGATCAACAATACTATGTGCGAGTTACAAAGCATATGCGCCAAACAACAATAACACAACTATGGATCAACAAATACTACGGGCCAACTTACAAAGCATATGCATCCAACAACAATATACTAACAAAGTAAATAGAAGGGTTGACATGGGTTCCTAACATTAAGGGGGGTGAGTAATGAGGAGATCCCAATCCTTATAAATGATTTTTTCCACAGGGAGCAAGGGGAGATCAGTAGAAATCCAGTTCTTTAAAGAGAGAGTTTCCTACAGGTTGGAGGCAAGAGTGGCCCAAATTTCCAGGAGCTACATTTTCTTAAAGTCAAATATTCTTCTATTTCTTTCTTTCCAGATGTTTTAGACCACTAAACCTGCAATAAGTTCCAAAGTCGATTAACCAAGGTGCTTTGAAAGGGAGATTTATCCCAGTTGGAGATGGTTAGGACTATATCCTCTCTGATTCTATTGGTGTGTTTGCATAGGTGCACCACCTTGGTCCAAATTTCATTGGCAACTTCGCAGGAGCTGAGCAAATGATCAATGGTTTCAGGATGGGCTTCGCACATTAGACATCAAGAGGGACCATAGATGCCCCTTCTTTGGATGTTATCCCATGTGAGGATGCGTCAATGGGAAAGGATCCAAAGAAAGGAGGAGACTTTGGGCCAAAGGTGAGACTCCCAAATATTTTTCCAAATAGGGTTGGGTTGCTTGTCCCGCATTTCAGTGATGATGGAGTAGGATTCTTTAGTGGTAAAGGTGCCAGCCAGAAGATAAACCCATCTGAGAATGTCCGGATCATTGTTGAGACGGATTTGTCTGTTTTGAAGATCCTACCAGATATGAGCAATGCTTTTATTTGTGATGAGGGGATTCCATAGTCTGGGAGGTTTCCATAGACGCACTTTGTTGGTTTCTGAGGGAATCCAGTCGCCTTTGATAGTCAAGTGCCGGTTGTGATTGGAGTGAGCTTGGAGTTCCGGAGGGAGGTTGAGAATATGGAGGCTGGGTAATTGCTGCCAAGAATCATACCAGACATTAGCCTACTGGCCAATCCTGACTTCCCAGAAACTGTGTTGTTTTATGAGATCTCTTTGACTGTTGGTTGCTCGCCATATTAGAGATCCTGGGGGATCTTGGTTGAAGCGGACTCGTAGCTGAGTAGGCCAGGTGTGAGCATATTTACTATTCCAGAGAAGGCTCCAAGGGGAGGCAACATCTGTAATCCATTTCCACTAGATTTTCGCTGGGAAGACCTGATTGTTGATTTCCGGATCCCTGAGTCCGAGACCACCCTATCTTTTAGGCTTACAAAGGGTGTCCCATTTTACAAGGGCCCACTTGCGATTATTGTGATTACCTCCCCAAAGCAAGGACTTTTGGAATTTTCTCATTAATTTAAGGACCCATTTGGGGGGTAGCAAGGACTGAGAAGATGTAAAGAGGCATGAATTGGAGGACAGATTTGAGGAGCACGATTCTTCCACGAAGGTTAAGGGAGTGAAATGTCCAGTAGGATATTTTAAGTTCCAACTTGTCAACGAGTTCTCTCCAAGAGGAGTGCTTGATGCCAGAATCAAAGAGAGGGGCACCCAGGTACTTGGAGGGGAGGGAGGCAGAGGAATAGCCCAGGATGCGGGAAATGTTTCTTTGAGTGATGGGGTCGGCATGAAAGAAAAATATCTAGGATTTTTTGAGGTTTACAGTGGTGCCAGAAGATTCAGAATAGGTATGTAGAATGCGCTTTAGAGTAGATGCCTCTTGTAAAGAAGGATGCCAAAAGAGCAGATTATCATCCACAAATTGCTGATAAGCTGTGGGAGGAGTGCCGTGTAAGGAAATACCTCGGAGAGTGCCAATCGAGAGATCATCTTTTAGCATTCTACCCAGTCCTTCCGCCATGAGTATGAAAAGGAAGGGGGAGAGGGGGTCCCCTTGATGGATGCCTCTGGAGGGAGAGAAGGTGCTGAGGGGTACCCATTGACGAGGATGGAAAATAAGGCAGTGGAGGTGAGGGAGATGACCCATTTGGTCCATTCTTGGAAGAACCCAAAGGCTAACAGCATTTTTTCAATGAACTGCTAGCTTAGCTTGTCAAAGGATTTGGAGAGATCAAGCTTGACCAACATTCCAGGAGTTTTGGTCATTTTCAAAGAATGGATCATTTCAGGAGCAAGAATGATGCTGTCTAGGATTTGGCGTCCTTCCACATAGCCAATCTTCTCAAGCGAGATTAGAAGAGGAAGGAGCAATTTAAGTTGATTAGCCACCACTTTTGTAAGGATTTTGTAGACAAAATTGAAAAGAGAGATGGGTCGGAACTTACCAGGGGTTGTGGTGCCGATATATTTGGGGATGAGGGTAAGAAAAGTGGCATTAAGCGTAGGAAGGACCCACTGCTTGGATCTGGATTCTTCTACCAACTCTAATATCTCATGTTTGAGTAAGTCCCAGGAGCTTTGTCTTCCTCCATCTGATTGACAGCTGCTTCCAGTTCTTCCATGGAGACTTCCTTCATTAGAATGGTGTTGTGTTCAGCAGTGAGGATGGAGGGGATGTGGCTGGTGACCCTGTTAATGGCCTAGGATCTATCAACATCCTCTTCAGTGAGCAGATCCTTAAAGTGAGAGACCAATTCATGTTCGATGTCTTCTTGGTCGCGGATTTCCATTCCATAAACCCTCTTTAAGGTGTTTATTCTATTTTGCATCATGTGCTAAATGGTGCTTGGATGGAAGAAGGTGGTGTTCCTCTCCTCTTCCTTGAGCCATTTGATCCTGTATTTCTGCCTCCTGAGAATTTCTTCTTTCTCACATAATACGTCTAGCTGTATATGGGTCTCTTTCTCCTTGAGTTTGAGCTCTTCAGTATGTCCCTGTTCCACGATGTCCTTTTGAATACTTTCCAAGTTTTTCTCAAGCTCACTTTTGGCTGAGAAAATGTTTCCGAAGGTAGTTTCGTTCCAAATTCGCAGCTGGGATTTAAGCATTTTTAGTTTTTTGTGGAAAATGGCCATTTTTGAGTGACCCCCATCTTCATATTGAGCCACCAGTTGCGGATGGTGTCCTAAAAAGAAGGATGGGTTAGCCAAAAAAATTCAAAGCAAAAGGGTCGTAATTTTTTGTTACCTGAGTGCTGCCATTTAAGAGAAATCAACCAGTGATCTGAACCCACGGAGAGTAGTACTGCCATGGTGAGGATCCCACCATGTCCATGGATTTTTTAGAGACCAGGAAACAGTCGAGATGCGAGGCTATTTGTTGTGTTCCTCCCTTGCAATTGTTCCAGGTGAGGAATCCTTCAGATCAATGAGCTCGCAATCATTGATGCAGGATTTGAAGAGAGTGTATTCAAGGGTGAGAAAACGATGACCTACTTTTATTTCTCGAAGTGAGGTGATCATGTTGAAGTCCCCACCAATGATGATAATGGAGTCAGGATGTTGCGAGGAGAACCAGGAGATGGAGTTAGGGAGCTTAAGTTTAGCTTGAGGGGCTTGAGGCCCGTAGACATTTAAAAGATAGTTGGAGAGGTGAGTGCCCAATATGTGAAAAGAGGCAGAAAGGGTGTGAGCAGTGGCTGCGAGATCATTAAGGTCAAGAATGGAGGGGTTCTAAGTGATCGCTATTCCCCCTGAAGCACCAATGGCATAAGTTGCTATGACTTGGAATACCTTCCAGAGTTTGGACATGAGGGATTGTACTTTCTCATAAGAGCTTTTGGTTTCTTGAAGGAAAATAATAGAGGGAAAATCTTGCATAATTTTACGTTTCAACATTCGGTGCTTGGTGGGTCCCTTGAGCCCTCTTACATTCCAGGAGATTAGCTGCATTGAGAACCTTGTATGGCAGAAGGGAAGAACTCTGTAAGCTGGGCGTATTGCCCTGACTCTACAAGTTTAGTTCCCAGTTGACTGATCCTCTGAAGATCCGTTTTCCTTCCTCGCTTCTTGGTGTCTCTTTGCTGGTAGTTGGATCTATGGGTTTCTTTTCTTTAGGGGACTTCTTATCTCCCGTGGCTATCTTGCGATGGTGCCTTCTTTTTTTCCCAAATTTCTAGAAGCCTTCATCATCTTTATCATTTTCCTGGGTATTGTTGTTGTTAAGATGACAATCATGATATAGATGGCCATGTTCGTGGCATCTTCTGCATCTAAAAGGCACATGTTCATAATCTAAGGGTTGAACCCACTTCGTCTCTTCATGGTTGAGGCAAATCGAATCAGGTAACAATTTGGATATATGCATGTAAACACATATGTGAGCACAGGAGGTGTACTTACTATTTCTTGTCTATTCTGAGGCTCTGACATAGTTGCTGAGGGTGTTGCCAATGTCCTTGAGTGTGTCCTCATCCCAATATTCTTGTGGTAAGGAGTACATTGGTATCCATACAGGCTCCCATGTGAATTCTTCTTTATTAGGATTAAATTTTTTAGTTCAGTTCCGTAGATATAAACCTATAGAGTTGAAGAAATACGGGCCTCCATCTTCTACTCTTGCTTTATCCTCGAGCCAATGGAAGATAATGGTGAAGAATCCATTGGATCCAAGTTGCAGGTTGAAGTGTGCCTTGGGTTTCCATTTTGCCATGATCCATCCATGGAGCGCTTGCTCTGTTGGCCAGAAGCCTATGAATTTTCCCACGAGGGCATGGTCCTTCAATTTTTGAGCATGGGCATTGATGCGTTTGGTGGGAAGTATGAGTTGAGGTCTTTCTACTACTTTAGCTATGCAGGTATTTCTTCCACTTGTTGGATTAGAGATCAATGGTGTTTCCTGAGGGTTTGAGGCGGCTGGGTACGTTAGGGGTACCTCAGCCATCCTGATTTGAACAGAGGCGGCAGGGTTAGAGGACAAGGGGACCGTGCCAGAGGGGCCCTCGAACCCTCCCAGAGGGTCTGCCATAGGTCAAACCAGAAGCATGAGTCCAAAGGATCAGGTGATCGTGATGAGGTGGGGCAGGAGGAGCAGTTCAGAACCCTAGGGAGGCATGCAGGGATGCAGAGCTCATGCAGAGCGAAGTTGCATCTCCTCCATATTGAATGATGAAAGAAAAAGAATTCGTGTTCTTTCGTTGCCTTTCTAGTGGATTAATTTCATGTTTTATGGTTTTTTTTTGGGTTTTTTGGCTTGTTAAGGAGGGGATTGCGCTCGCCTTGGGCGAAACACTTTCCCCTTGTGGGAAGTGCATCAAGGGCTCTTTGACGTGCTTCTCGCATGGAGAAAGTGCATCGTTGATGCACTATCCACAAAGGCAGGGTGCGTCGGTGCAGATCCACATAGAAAAATGAAAATGGGGCCAAAGAAGCCCAACCCGAAGCTATAGAACGGTTCTAATATGCATCTAATTGATGTTCATGTAGGCCTTGAATTGCACCATGGTCCAATGGAAGGAACGAGAGCATGAAATGGAAGATTCCCAAGCGGAAAATGATCCAAATTCAATGAATGCATTGCAAAGATGTGGCTTGTTGAAATTCTTTCATGTATAGGGCATGAGGGCCCAGGTACATTTACTGGATTATCTGATCGGATAATGGGATCTGGATAAGAAACACTTCCGTGTTGGTTCCTACATTCTTACTTTAGATGTGGAGGATATATACTTTATGATGGGGTTGTCCAGGCGGGGAGCCCCAGTTTCACTATTCGGTCCATGGGGTAGTGACTAGTCGATTGAGATCTTGGTGGCTCAGTTTTGCATACCAAGGACACGGATGCTTGCTGGGAAAATTCCCATCAAGAACATATGAGACTGTCCCTTGCATAATGTGCTCTTTACCATAGAGCGGGTGGTGGGTAGCTGTCACATACCCCAATTTTGTAAAAATAATGTAATTATTTTATTATATTCCCGAGACATTATGTCAAATTTAATGCTAAGTAGGAATTGATGACTCAGCAGAGTCACTAGAAATGGAATGTAAATCAGAATATTTTATTATTAATAAATAAATTATGGAGACAACAGAATGGGAGAGCTGTTAAAAGAGGTTACTGGTCAAACTGGTGGATGGAACTAGGTGGAAAGGCAAAAGACAAGTGGCAGCATCCTCAAACACTTCCTAGGTTGCAGGTGGCAACTTCCCTATATTTGGGGTCATGATTCCCCAAGAAAGTGGAATCTGAGCAGGTGGCTCATTAATGACAGTTAACCCAACAAAGACCTAGGCAATCTTTTAAATAGTACTCAATGAACTGAGCTGAGTGTTCAAATTGTTCTAGAGGGAGAATACATTCAGGTGAATGTTATTCAAGAGTCCCATTGAGGAAGAGGGAAAATATACAGTAAGGAAGTTGTTTGAGAGGGATGTTGCAGTAACTTGGTTCCAGTTTAGCTGTTTGGGCTAAGTGAATTATTTTGCTGCACCTAGTTCCAGCCAGGGAGACCAGAGCAAGCTCGGGGGTCCTGAGAAGTGATGTCTAGGCACTCTCCAGGAGTTGGTAGGGAGGAACAGCCTCCCATTGCTGTTGTTGTCCCCAGAAACAGGTTCTGCCATTTATTTCCCTATGTTGTCAATTCAGAATAAATGTATGATGAGTTTATTTCTATATGTCTGAAGAGTAAGTAGTTAGTAAAATAGTATATCAGAGTAGCAATAGATAGATTTTGTAGAGTTATTGTGTCTTAGCAATTCCTTATTATCATTATTATCTTACGGTTAAGGTATTTTTAATGCTTGTTGTACATTGTTATTATTGTAAGTAATAGTATGTTATTGTAATTTTTAAACTTGGTTTAATATAATAATTAAATAGATAAGTAGAGTTTAAGTGTATGGTAAATATTTTTCTGGAAACATAACCTCGTTTAAACAATCATAGGAATAGAAATAAATATAACCACATAAACTACTGTAATGATATTATCATAGATAATATTGCAGAAGAAGTTGTAGCTATAATTAGAATAGCTTTATAAAGATACAAACCCTAGTCAATAGTTGACCAATCTTAAACTATTAAATAAATTAAAACCCAAACCCTAGTTAACAAATATACAATCATTATCTATTACACAAACGAATGTGCCATATTACAACATAAAATTTACTTGGTTATTGTTTGAACATACGAAAGGACTAGCAGAACCCCAATTGACTCAACCTCGAACTAAAAACAACAGTATAGTAATATCCTTCACTTGATTCATAGTATCGATAGAGTAGTATTCCTAATAACATATTAATCATCTAATAAATCACCACTGTAAATTTAGAATGGAATCCTATCCTCCCAGTTTATCCAGTAAAATTAAATACTAAGATCTCAAGCCACGATTCCACCACGGCCGCAGCCCAGATTTCACAATGTTGGTAATCTTGAAACATGGAGTTAAAAATACATGCCACACACACCAGCTCAAAACATACAGGAGACTATTAACAAGTCATGTTATCCAAACCTGGGTTAAAACCCCGAATAAATTAAGAGTTTAACAACAAAACATAGGTATGTAAACCACAGTATTTTATCAATAAGGGTTTAACAGCAGTAGAACAACCTAGTTCATAATTTTACAACAAAAAGAAACAAACAGTACGATATTCTAGCTTCTTGACAAGCTTCGGTAACGTGTTAATATATTTCACTTGGCTTTCAAATTACTGACAGAGTTATCATCATAATAATAGAATAAGCTTTTAAAAACAATTCACAACTGTAAGGTTCAGTTTGAACCCTATTGTTACAACTTAACACACAAAAACTGAACGCTGAGAATTTAGACCGCGCCTTCACCTACAGCCGCGTCACCAATTCACTCAATGAGTGTTTTAAAAACTTAACATTCCTACTACTGTACATGGCATCGAATTTATAGGGAGACGCAGACATTAAACAAGTCATTATATAGACAACAATTTATATTAAGTTAATTTCCAAAAACCCTGGGTGTTAACCCAAGAACCTTTTGAAGAAGTGTTGTGACAAAACGTAAACACCCGAGGTCGTAACCTCACCCACAGAACAGGCTCACAAGCATTGTTCTCTTCTAAATTTACAATACAACTCTTCTGTATAAAAACCTAAGTGCCGAAAGGAGTACCAATAGCTACAACACCGACTGAAGCCATACATCCAAATCCAACACAGGGTTTAACCCATATTTTTTTCCATTTAAATTATACAGTTAAAAGATTTTGCAAGGTTGCCGTGACTTTTAAGTCAAACCAAAACCCTAACCACCCAAACAACCCACAAGGAGGAATTTTCCATGGTAAGAACCAGGCTTACCCGGAAACGCTTGTTGTTGCAGCTTGTGCCATCCATGCTGTAAGTGGAGTTTGAACCTGCAATGAAAGATCAAGATTTGTAAACCTTCTATGTGTTTGTTTGGAGATTAAACAAATTCGTGTAACTTTAAACAACAAATTTAAACCCTGTATCTTACCAGGAGTGACGAACGCCGATGCAAATATAGGAGATAGTTCGATAACTACGAGCCAAGTAAACCCCACCTTCGTCACCAAAGGAATGAGCTGGTTGAAGCAAAGGGTACCTTCCACGAAGGAATCCTTGTTAGAACTAAGCCAGGAGTTCGCAGTTACGCCGTGACAGGGTTGGAACTCGTAGCAAAAGAGGTAAACCCTAGTTCTTCTTAAAAACCCAATAGCTGTTAACAGCA
Organism: Larix kaempferi; assembly: GCA_027924585.1. Lineage (NCBI taxonomy): Eukaryota > Viridiplantae > Streptophyta > Pinopsida > Pinales > Pinaceae > Larix > Larix kaempferi. Next base: position 10,882,886 of record BSBM01000074.1, on the reverse strand, counting down.
AATATAATGGTTCTCAAACGATACAAATAGACAAGCACGAGGAGACTGTAGCAGCATGGAAGCTGTTACTCCAGAACCTCAGTGAAACTTGGACAGGAGGGTTCACAGGACCGAGCCCGAAGGCGAGGGAGAAGTGCCCAGCTAGGGTTCAGTCAACATTATATATCACCAATACTTGGTCCAAAAGACACCACGTAGCACCCAAATATTTTTCCATGCAGTGGGTCGAGGATCAATGTTCCACGACGAGTTTTAAATCATTGGTGTTTCAATTAAAATCATAGTGTGGGTACATTACAATCAAAGGATAATCAAACATGAATATTCTCATATGGTCGAGACACCATAATTTTTACACCCACTATATAATCCATGTTAAACAATGCCTTCGAAGATGCATAGTGAACTTAATTACTTTTCCCTACAAACAACGAAATTATGCATTATTCATAATGATCAAGGTTACGGTGAGACTTTCATCATTGATATAGAAATAAAAATCTTAGCATGAGTAATAGAATTATTCATGGTGATCCATAAAGGTTGAAGTAGCATAATTTCCATGTTATCCTTTTAACAATAAAAACAATAGGATAAAACCCTCAAATCTTACATTGTATAGATTAAACCTCGACTTAATAATTCATGTTATATAACCATTGTTCAAAACTCAGTCTTGAAATATTCTATATATAGAGAAAGTGTTTTGCATTATGAAAGTTATAGGGATAAGGGTGTAATGTAAGTTATAAGTGATTCAGAACAATAATTTCCACATACCTAGTCTCATGAGAAGAGACAACAGATATGGCATCTCTTCTAAGTCTCTAAGATAAGGGTGACAATGTTGGGTAACTCATAGTTCTTAATACTTTGACAATCATAGAAGTAGGAATAGTTTCTCAAGCTAAACAAATTCTGAAAATGTTAAAAAGGAGACATGTAATTTTACAGGATATCTGTAATTGTTTGAGACAAGCAAAGCATATTTATATTGGTACCTTCAGATCCTTACATTTGAATGATGCATATCAAATAGTCTAATTATAAAACATGACTTGATACAATAATAATGGAGGAGTAAAGATAGAACTGATTATGAAAATTCTGTCATACTCTAAAGCTCTAGTTAAGAAATTCATGCATATCAATAGTTATCTTTTTCTCTAGAAAATTCCAATTCTTAAATAGCTAGATCAGCAGGAGGTCATAGGATAAAAGCTACGTGTAAACATTTGATAACCTGGCTAGCATGCTTAGATTTTATACTGAATGATATGGTACAGCTATTTGAAATATATTACTGTTAAAATTAAATGCAGCGACCCGCACCTTACCTATGTATCTGTAAGAGAAAGACAATTTGATGCATTAGCTCGGAAGCTATGTAAGCCCAGTCTGCTATGGAAACCCCCCCTTGTGGTTGCTAAAACAGAAAAAAATCAGTAACGGAAAAAGAAACCCATATTAAAGTTTAAGTATAATAACAGATACTTCAGACACTTTTACGATCACGTAAGCTAACAAATAGTTAAATGACTGCATTTAATAACATTAATTGCTATTTTAAAATTTTAAAAATTTTTCGGAAATTTTGGGTTTTGACAGTAGCGGGGATGTTGATCAGGCCACCAAGGCCCATATGCTTTATGACATCGAGTGTATGGCACCTACTGTTTTCAACTCATGTGAGGGAGTCCTCACCAATGTCAGGGAATAACTCACCAAATTCCGCAGGGGTGAGCTAAAACAATTTGGATACGAATCCATCATGGTCTCGTTCTTCCTGGAACGAGTCCCATTGCTGAGGCCACAAGTAGAGCTAGATGATATCGATCCATGATATCCTCATATGGTTAGGTGGTTCGAGGTCATGGCCCTCATTCTTCACTTTTTCATGGTCCCATCATAAGTTTTGGTCCCACCTTCTTCAGTTTGTCATAGTCATGGTCATGGCCCTCCTTCTTCAGTTTGTCATGGTCATGGTCCCATCATCAGTTTTGGTCCCACCTTCTTTAGGTGGTTATGTGGGCAGTTCCACATGGTTGAGGATTATGTATACATTGGATCTTTCGAGGATGAGTAGTGGGGAGACCTAGGTAAGAAAGAAACTCTTGTTGTGTTTTTGCATTTTTTTATTTTTGAATGTTTTTTGGGTAGTACTGATGGTTCACACATGTTTGATGCAGATGTTGGTCCCTCTTGCCTGATAAGTGCTTCTCCGATCGAAAGAAGATGGGTGGTACAAGATATAGCATCTTCTCATCAGGATGTAGCAGAGGAGTTGAGAAATCTAGAGGGAACCTCTAGATATTGACATTGAACATAACCGACATATCTATAGATGACCTACCTCACCGCTACCAGTGCCAAACAACTGGAGTCTTGGCATGCTTTGGTCCACTGCTCCGTCGAGTAGCTAGGGCCATTATTTTCTATCATGAGCGTCCAAGGGAATAGATCGATCATTGTGTGATATATGTACTGAAATCCATAGGCTTCATATTTTTGTAGCTAGGACCTACTGAAAGATTATGTGCTTCATATTTTGTATCAGTACCACAATTTTGTACATGATGTTATATATATATAAACACTATTTTGCGGTTTTATACAGTATGTGTTCTGTGATGATTGAGGATCGTATGGATGTTAGCTTACACACTATGAGTAGTTTACATGTTGTGTCATTTTTATGCATCTTTGATGAAAATGCTTATCAATGTGCAATGTACCAATATAATATAAAATTAGCTAGGGAATCAACAACAGTGTTCATGTCTCTTAGAATGTGCAGGTATTGAATTGACTCAAAGGACCTCTCCAGGAGATGTACTCGTCGGAATAGATGGAGTAATTTGGGGTGGCGGATAGCGTAGACTCGGTTAATATGGGAGACCACTAGTTGTGAATCAAGATAGATAACGATATGGTCCAAACCCAAGGAACAAGCGTCATTCAATAATCGAATTACCGCATGGTACTCGGTGGCATTATTGGTCGCAAACCCTAAGTAAGTTCCTCTTGAACTAATCAGTTCGCTGGTAGGGGAATAGAGTACCCAAGATGCCAAAGCGAGGTTACGGGTGTGTTGGCTAGAACTGTATGTGAATCCAAAACACATTTCCATTTGCACATCCAGGCAGAACATGGTATAAGCGGAATGATAAGATCCCATCACATTAAAAATAAAGTGTCACACCAAGCAAAACACACGTCATGTACAATATATACAAAGTACTAATGTGTAAATTATTTAGGCATAATACCACTTTAGGTAGATCCCATTGCGAGGATCCTCCAAAGATATCCCATCATAATCCTCAAGTTCATATGCTCCTTTTTCCAAAACACGTTTAACCACATACGGACCGTGCCACATGGACTCAATTTTACCTGCCCCTAGTTTATTGTGTTTTTGGTCATAAGTAAGGACCAAATCTCCCTAGTTGAAGATATGAGGTTTCACTGACTTGTCATACTGGCACTAGATGTGCTTATTATGAGCTTCATTAGCCAGAGCTGCATCATGGCTGGTTTCGTCGAGTTTTTCGAAGTATAGAAATCGTTCTTCCTCGGTAGTGGTGTTTGGTAAAAGTTCAACAACGAGTTTCAGTGACAGAATCTCGCACTCAATAGGTAATACTACCTCTAGTCTGTAGACCAATTGAAAGGTTATAAAACTAGTGGTAGTTTTGACGGAAGTACTATACGCCCATAGGGATGAATAAAGCACAGTATTCCAGTTGGACTTATGTGTCCCTACCATATGTTGAATCATGGTTTTCAAGACCTTGTTAATGGCCTCTACTTGTCCATTTGACTGAGGATAGTAGGGAGTTGAGTTCTCATGTCGAAAACCCACCCCGATGCTTAGTTCATCCAACATCTTGTTTTGGAAATGTGATCCATGGTCAGTGACGATGGATTGAGAAACTCTGAATCACGCAATGATATGACTGAACATAAAGAGTGCAGCAATTTCGTTGCCTTCTTTGTACATAGTCTACTGCGACAATAACATAACAATTCCCCCCAACCCTCTTGTTGAAGTAGTCTACTGCGACAATAACATAACAATGCCCCCCGACCGAGGTAGGCTTACAATGCATGAATTCAATGCCCCATTTGGAAAAGGGACCGACAACGATAAATGGATGTAATGGGGCAAGATGGAGCACTTTTTATGATGAAAAAGCTGGAAAGGAGGACACTTCTTAATGGCTTCAATACAATATTTGAAGATGGAAGGCCAATAATATCCAACGCGTAGGATTTTATGGGCTGTAGCCATCCAAAAAGATGACTGCCACATGCCTCTGAGTGACAATAATTCAATACATGCTTGGCCTCCTCATGAGTTAAGCAGCGTGGGAGGATAGAATCGACATCACGATGGTACAATGTGTCACCAATGATGAGGTAATACTTTACATGGTGACACACACGACGACATTCGTCACGAGATAGTTGAGGACCAAAGCATTGGGTATAGAGATACAATGTGATGTCTCCATACCACGGGTCAAAAATACTGATAAGAAACAAGGACTCATCAGGGAGAGAGTCCATGGGCTCAGTTTCCTTATCAGTACGGGGAAGATCGCAGATAAGTTCTGCAAAAACCAAAGACTTCTTTGATTTGGCCTTCTCAAACTGGAGGTCGAATTCCTAAAGAACCATAATCCAGCGCGAATATTTCCCCCCTAGTACCTAGAGCGTAAGAACGTGGTACATGGGGTTAGAGTTCGCGATGATGGTGGTAGTGTAGAGGAGGATGTAATGACGAAAATTCTGGACAACAATGACTGCTGCGAGAGCTAGCTTCTTGACATGCGAATATCAGGTTTCAGATTCAATGAGACCCTTACTAAGGTAGTATATCACATGCTCATCGGCGTGAATATCTTCCTGTACCAAAACCATAGCAATATTGGAAGTGGAAGCAACAAGATAAACGATATAATCCTTGGTGTAATTTGGCGGTTGTAACACGGGTGCATGAGTGATAGCATGTTTCAGGTTATCAAAGGATTGTTGAGCATAATCATCCCAAATGAATGGGATGTCCTTCTTGAGCAACCACATGTATCCCTATGTCTTTGCTGGGAAATTGCACACGAAACGCCTCAGGTTGTTTTCCTTCCCCTGCAAACTTTGAAGTTCTAGAATATACGTGGGTGGTGGTAGAGAAACAATGGCTTCCACCTTGAGGGGATCGATGCAGATACCATCCTTTAAAATGAGGGAGCCGAAAAGGCGTCCGGACTCGAAACAAAAAAATGAAAATTGAAATTGAATTTGAACTTGAAAATTGAAATTGAAATTGAAATTTGAAATCGAAATCGAAATCGAATTTGAAATAGAAATAGAAATAGAAATCGAAATTTGAAATTTGAATTTGAAATTGAAAATTTGAAAATTTGAAATTTGAAAATGAAATTGAAATTTGGGGATGAAGCATGTATTCCTCTATCCTTTCCCGTGGGCGGTGGTAGAGCATAATGATGAAGCACAACTTAATAATGATGGTAGAGGATAATGATGAAGCACAACAGGGAACATAAATTAATAAACCAACCATTTCCAACTAGTCCCAAGTTTGGTTAAATTTGGAAATTAACATCTCGAAAATTTCCCCATTAATGATCAAGCTTGGAGAATAACACTTCCAACCATTTCTATAAATTTCCTTAGAATTGAAGAGTTAAATTTCATAAATCTTCTTATATATAAATTTCATTTATTAAAATTGGAAACAACATTCCAGCATTATCAGATTCAAAACAGGCATAGTAACTATGCTTCAGCCCATGGTATTTGTGATTAAAACAACCAATTCAGAATGTAGTTTATAAATGAACCATACCATTTTTATCCTCTTTCACAATTTTCACCATAATTCTAATTAACCAAAAATTCAAACAAATCAATAACAATGAGGGCATTTTTAGCCATGCTTAAAACTTCTAAAATACCTAATTGAAAATTTTAAAACTTTCCCAGAATTCAAGTAATTAGCTACATGAAACTAATACTAAATTCTATTGAATTTGGAATTTATGCCTTCATTTCAAGATAAACAGTTGGATAATGCAGGTAAATTTATAACAATTGGGTGATTAAAAACAAGCCGAAGTGAATTTACTGCAACGGGGTAAAGGGGCAACAACCTAGGGCGAATTTATGCTTACCTAGAAATCATTAATTCCTAGAATTTATTTACACGGAATTTATATTTCTATGCCCAGCAATGCCATAAACATGAATTTCCAGAATTCTCTTATAGAAAATTAACATATACCCACACATGTATTTATAAACCTTGAAATTTCACCATTAATTTCTCCTCACTATCAACTAATAGGAGAACTTATAGAGAAATAAAATTCTACAGAATATATATGAATATTTCTCTTAAAATAGGAAATTAATTGCATGTGAGGCACGCTCCACCCACGTTCCACCCAAGCGTAGTACTCATCGAGCCTGTATTATTTCAGTTCCCAAGTCCACCCCCAAGCTGAGATCCAAACATTAACCATAGATATCTCATCAACCCCCTCAGCTTACTCACATGCATAAAACATGGGTAATTGGATAGTTTATGTAATTATAACCAAGCAAAAAGAAAAAATAGCTTCAAGCCAATTTCATGCCAATTTCACATTCAACCTAGAGAGTTTCCTTCACATATACACACCAAGGATAATTTTAGGGGAGAAATTTAGCCCATGGGCTATTTTTCCATGTTTTTCTCCAAAAAAAGATTGGCCAATTTGCATTTTTTGAAGCCCCATTTCGCCCAATTTTGATGGGGTAAACTTTTTTCACTCTAAAAATCACCAAATTATTATATAGTCTATATAAAATCCTTAGAAATTGAAATAATTTTTGAAAAATATGGCCAAATATTTTATAATTAACATTTCAAGAATTGGTAAGATTCGCCAAGGTTTATACACTTTTAAATAAGTATGGGTCCTTAAAATTATCCCTGATACATAGTGATAGTCTTCACTGCAAGTGTTAGAATTCTACTCGAGGTTTCATGCACAAACCGCCATGTAACTAGTCAATTAAAAAAATTGGGCTACAATGGAAAACATAATACTTACAAAACATAATTTCATCCACCATAGAAAATCCAATTATACTCAACAAAGAAATCTCATAGTTGTAATCAATAATTGACAACAGAGAAATGCTCACCTGCATTATACAATTCACATTCTACACGGAGTTATCGGATTCAAGGTTCTTCACAACAACTGGTAACACTGGCTAATGGTTACACTCCACACTCCCATCCATCCTCTCATTCCCCACAAATTCCCAGCCCTTTTCCCTCAGTTGCTCCTGGGAGATGGGTTTCCCTCATCCATGACTAATCACAACTTAATTAAAACTAATTAAGTTCACCCAAAACTTTAACTAATAATATTTAATTCGTAATCACTCCCCATTTTAGTTTGGCTTAGGAATATGGGTTTTGGAATTTTAAAATAAGGTTTAGATTTCTAAACAAAGGATCAAGGTATTAGATTTCTAGTATGGCGTATTGCTATATTATATAAGGTTTAGATTTCTAGTATGGGGCATTGTTATATTATATATATATTTTTTTTTTGTAAGCTGCATGGAAGATTTATATTATAGTACAAAAAATATTACAGTCATCAGGAGAATCCAGATATATCGAATTGGCCCTGTACAAGGTGCCAATTTTACAAAAGAGTGCACTGGAACCAAACTTATAGAGATAAACAAAATAACTATCGAGCAAGAAAGACAGTAAAAACAATAGCTCTGTGCTAAACTATAACTCTGTGCAAGCCAGAGTATACAAAAAAACAGAGTGGTAAAACCAGAAATGCAGAGCTCAGGAACTAGCTTCTGCGCCTTTGGAGTCATGCATGTCCTCGGAGATTGGGCAGGGTTCGAAGAGATCATCTGTCCACTGCTGCTCTGGGAGCTTGAATGGCAGAGGCTCAGTCTTGCGCTGGAGAATTGCTTCTGCTTCGTCTTTCCAAAGGCGCTTGCTGTGGACATTATCAATTGTAGAAGGAACCGGGAAAGAAGTCCCAGGAGGGGAGGCATCTTGCATCACGATTGCAGCTGGAGAATCGGGACCTGAAATGCAGCGAGGAGAAGGAACAGGAGCTGGAGCGGCGTCCACGGAGGCAGCAAGTTCCACATAATTATGAAGAGAACTATCGGCAGCCTGCTCGACCGCGTGAGGCTTCATGCCTTTGTTGACCCCGACCATTCCGTCACCTGTACCATCCACCGGACCTTCAGGACCAACACCCAGGGGTGGAGACGGATGGGGGAAAAGAGCATATATGCTTCCCGAGAGACAAGCTTCAAGAGCAACAAGGATGCCATCCAAATGAGCCATATTGGACCTGGTGTCCATTACGGTCATCTTAGCCACATTCCAATTAGTAAGCATATCTTCAACCAGAGTACCTAGAAAATTCTTAAGCAACTAGTAATGGTTCACCTGAGTACCAAGGCTGTCGAAGGCGAGAATCTCAGCGACACTCCTAGACTCCCAATCGTCCACCAGACGACGAACTGGCATTGATACATTTTCTTTGTAACCGATGTTAGTTGGGATTTCCTTCTCCATCGATGTGGATTTTCCTATGCCTTGACTGGAGCCACGACGGGAGATACCTCTGGTGCGCTTCATGATCAAATTGGGCAGCAAAAGAACCGAACTCTCCACAGGGGCCAAGATCTCCGCTCTGGATGCAGACAGAGTATAACCAAGATGTGTAATGAACGCAGTGGTACGATCCTGGTTCTTCATAACCCAGCAAGAGCCGTGGAGAGGGTAGGATATCACACGTGAGAGAATTAATGTGAGTTGATACCAGCTCGAGTGAGAGGACCAGGAAAGATGAGCCAGTATAAATGTTGTCCCCCATGCCATGTGGGCGATGGGATCCTTTGCATGCAGGGAGGCCAGTTGTATAAATGTCAAATCCTCCATTAATGTAGAGTCTAGGAGCTGGTGCCGGGAGGAGTAGATGTGTCTCCCCCGGCAATCTTGTTGGTAGTGGCGGTGACACCCAGATCCAGGAAGGAGTAATCCTTAATAGCTTGTTGATGACAGAAGTGTTGTAGTTGAGAGGAAGAATTACAAGGATTATCATTCCAGAAAGTGTGGTTGCTGACAACCCCTTCATTTGCAATACCATCAGCAAGGGAATTAGCTTGGCGCATAACATGCTGAAAAGTGATGTTGTTGTGGTTGCTTAGAATGGTAGCTAGCCTATGTAATTTGCTTTCCAGTCTCCAACTTGAAGAGAGTTTGGCAGCTTGCGAGCCGTTCTAGAGCTTGGTATCCAAGTTAAGAATGAGTTGGGAATCCCCTTCAGTAATGAGAGGATGGAAGTTGTGCTCATTAGCCACCCTGAGGCCATACAGAAGAACTTCTAGTTCAGCAGCATTGTTGCTATCATGTCCAATATTACCATGGTAGATCCTACAAATATTTCCCTCATGGTCCCGGAGAACTCCGCCAAAACCAGCTGGTCCAGGATTTCCTTTGGAGGCTTCATCAAAGTTAAGCTTGAAAAGACTAGGAGGTGGGGGGGACCAATGGGAGGGGCTGGAGAAATGAAGAGGGGGGCACCGTAGGACAAGGGGAACATGAGGCCACTCAAATTTCCAGCTGAGAAGAATGGAACGTTCCAGAGAAGTGGTGGGGAGATCAGTAGTGTTCCAAGGCATAAGGAATAAAGTTTCCTGGAGGTTAGATTTAAAATTATTCCAGAGGTTGTCTAAAGTGTTAGACATGCCTTCGAAGATTCTGTAATTCCTTTCCTTCCAAATGTTCCAAACCAGGAGACCCGGGGTGATATTCCACAGCCTGTTAAGTTGTTTGCTCTGAAAAGGCTCATGGTCCCATTAAAGAAGGGCACCAATGATTTCCCCTCTAACTCTGTTGGTTCGTCTGAAGGTTTCAGCCACTTTGTCCCAGAGCATGGAGGCGACGCTACAGAGATCGAGCAGGTGATCCATATTTTCAATGCTGCAATTACACATCAAACAAATGGGGGGCCCAATGAAGCCTTTTTTTGTAACATATCCCAAGTAAGAATGCTCCTGTGAGCCAGTAGTCAAAGAAAAGTTGAGACTTTTGGCCAAAGTGAGTGTTTCCAAATCTTTTTCCAGAGGGGGAAGGGGTTGTTGATGTCATTGTGTGCTAGGATAGAGTAGGCTTCTTTGACCGTGAAGGAGCCCTTGGGAAGGTGACCCCAGTGAATGATGTCATCCCCACGAGAAAGGTTGATTTTCCTAGTTTGAAGAACGGTCCATACCTCTTCATAATCATGTGCTGAGAATCTAGGATTCCAGAGCATAGGATTCTTCCAGCATTTGAAAGGGGGGGTCTCGACAGGTTCCCAGAAATCACGTACCACGGCTTCAGAGTTTGTCTGCCATAAGCCCGAAAAAGTGCTGCAAGTGGGAAGACTGTTGAGCTTGGGTAGCTGCTGCCACGAGTCTTGCCAGAAGAGCGCTGAGGAGCCATCCTTAATTTCCCAAAAACTGTGTTGCTAGATGAGGGCCCTTTGAGAATTAGCAGCGCGCCAAATAAGAGAGCCCAGTGGGTCAGAGTCATACCTGATCAAATGCATGGGATCCAGGTGAGGGGCATATTTGCGGTTCCAAAGCTGTGCCCAAGGAGAGGAATTTTTTGTGATCCACCGCCACTTGATTTTAGCAGAGAGTGCTTCATTGTTAATATCAGGGTCTCTTAAGCCAAGGTCACCTGCTCGCTTGGGGAGACAAACAGTCTGCCATTTTACCAGGGCCCATCTGTTGGTATGATTTCCTTTCCCCCATAAGAATGACCTTTGGATATTTCTGAGAGTTTTAAGAACCCATTTCGGAGCCGCCAGGACAGAGAAGAGATAGAGGGGCAAAGATTGGAGAACCAATTTTAGGAGAGTGAGGCGACAGGGGAGATTGAGGGAGCGGAAGGTCCAAAAGGAGATGCAAGTTTCAATTTTTTCAAGGAGTTCTTTCCAAGAGGAGTGCTTGATAACGGAATCAAAGAGGGGGCCTCCAAGAGACTTGGTAGGAAGAGTGGAGGTAGCGAAGCCCAAGATTTGAGTAATATTGCGCATCCGTATTGAAGAAGAAAATTTGAGATTTGTCCAGATTGATGGTAGTGCCTGAAGCAGCTGAGAAAATGGATAAGATATTACGGAAAGTGCGCGCTTCTTGTACAGAGGGGTGACCAAATAGTAAGTTATCATCCACAAATTGCTGATAGGCAGTAGGGATACCTCCATGAGGTGAGAGATCACGAATAGTGCCAGAAGCCACAGCTGCTTGGATCATTCTGCCTAGGCCTTCAGCCATGAGGATGAAGAGGAAAGGGGAGAGGGGATCGCCTTGACGGATTCCATGAGACGGGGTAAAAGTGGGGAACGGAGAGCCATTGACGAGAATGGAGTAAAAAGAAGTGGAAACCAGGGAAGAGATCCAGTTGATACAAGCTGGACTGAAACCATAGGCGCGTAGCATTTCCCTTATGAAAGCCCAACTGAGTTTGTCAAAAGCTTTGGAAAGATCAAGCTTTAGTAATATGCCAGGGGTATGAAGAGTTTTGAGGGAATGGGTGATCTCATGAGCCAGAATAATGCCATCAAGGATTTTTCGGCCTTCTACATACCCTATTTTCTCTGGTGAGTTGAGCAAGGGGAGGAGCGGCTTGAGACGGTTGGCAATCACTTTGGAAATGAGTTTGTAAATAACATTGCAGAGTGAAATGAGACAGTACTTACCAGGATGTGAAGCTTCCTTTTCTTTGGGTATGAGGGAAAGGTGCATGGCATTAAGGGCAGGCAGGATCCAGCGCTTTTGCCTTGACTCTTTGACCACTTCCCAAATCTCAATCTTAAGCAGATCCCAGCAGTGACGAAAAAAGTTGGCCGTGAAGCCGTCCGATCCAGGAGCTTTATCGTCATCTATTTGCCTCATCGTCGTTTCTACTTCCTGAAGAGAGATGGGTTGCAGCAAGGAGATGTTATTCTTCAGTGATGGTAGTTGGAATATGGCAAGTTACCTGTGCAATGGCCTCACTTCTAAAGTCGGGAGGTTCAGTAAGGAGATCCTGAAAGTATCTTTTCAGCTCTTGCTCAATGTCATTTTGCTCTTCCAACACCGCTCCGGAATCCACTTTTAGCTTATTGATACGATTGTGCATTCTATGCTGAAGTGTGTAGCGGTGGAAGAAGGAGGTGTTACGATCTCCTTCTTTTAGCCAGTGGACTCGGGATTTTTGTTTCCACAGGATTTCTTCTTGCCGACATCTTGCATTGAGCTTATCCAGAAGGTCCTTTTCTTTGAATTTGTGAGCCTGGGTGAGACCGTCTTCCATGATGCTGCATTGAAGCGATTCAAGATTGTCCTCGATCATTTGCTTTTCCTAGAAGATGTTTCCAAAGGTGGAGTGGTTCCAATCTCTGAGCTTAATCCGCAGAAGTTTGAGTTTTTTCTGGAGAAGGGCCATTTTGGTTTTTCCAACCACATGCATATCCCTCCACCAATTGCTGATAGTATTAAGGAAATCAGGATGAGAGAGCCAGAATTTCTCGAATCTGAAAGGCTTATGGTATTGGGCCCCCTGACTTTGCCACGTTAAGTCAATAGGCCAGCGATCGGAACTTGCAGCCGGTAAAACATAGGACGATAGGATACCTCCTCTCAACGTGAGGTTATCAGAGACCAAAAATATATCGAGGCGCTTTGCAATTTGATGAGCACCTCCCCTTCTATTATTCAAGGTGAAAAAGCCAGAGGAAGAGCCGAGATCCACCAAGTGGTTATCTACTATGAAAGCTTTAAAGAGAAGATCTTCATGTGAGAGAGCGCGGAGACCTCCTTTTTTCTCCTCTAGAGCAGTGATCATGTTGAAGTCGCCTCCCATGATGAGAGGTAGGTTAGAGTGTTGCGCAACAAACTAGCTGAGGTGATTAAGGAGTAGGGTTTTAAGATTGGGGGTTTGGGGGCTATACACATTGAGGAGAAGACCGTGAAGGCCGGTACCAAGAAGGTGGAAGGATGTTGAAATGGCATGGGGGGTGGCTGCATAGTTATCAAGAGTGAGCACATTTGGATTCCAGACAATAGAAATACCCCCAGCTGCACCAATGACATCAGTGGCAATACTTTGGAAACCTTTCCAGAGCTTGGTCATAATGAGTCTGAGGGTGTTGGAAGAGCACTTGGTTTCTTGAAGGAAGAAAACAGAGGGGGAATCATTAAGGAGCTTTCTTTTCAACATACGACGTTTGGATAGACCATTGATTACTCTGATATTCCAGGAGATAATATTCATTGTGGGGAGTGAGGGAGGGAAAGAACTCAGTAAGCTGGGCATATTTCCCTGATTCCACCAGTCTTGTTCCCAACAGATTGATACGTTGCAGATCATATTTTCTTCCTCTTTTCTTGAGCTCCCTTAGCAATTTTTGTCTATCTTTTTTAGGGAGATTTTGAATACCCAATTTGTCATGTGCCTTGACTTTGGCTAAAGCATCCTTGAGGAGTTGTATTTGGTTTGGAAGAATTGAGCCAAATGCTTTCGGTGTGCATGCATCTTCCAGCCCCAAAAGGTCTAAATCTCCCAGATCTAGTTCTGACATTTCTTCATCCATGATGCTTTCCGGGGGTATGTCCATCGGAGTAGAGGGTGCAAGATTAGAGGGGGTAGAAGAAGTGCCTTGAAGTTCAGCTTCGATGACATTTTTACTGGAATGATCTTTTTCTTCTTTATCAAGCATCTGATCCTTTTTCTCGGGCTTGGAAGAACCATTCTCCTTGGTGATCAGATTTTCCTGGTTGGGTTCCATTTCTGAATCAATGGTATGCTCCGCTAGGGCTTCAAAGCTATTATTGGTAGGAGGGGTTTCAACTTTGTTTTTCCCTGTGGGTTTTCGATTGTGTCGCCTGATCTTGCCTGCTCGTTGAAAACCTTCAGAATTTGTAGCATCTTTTTGCTTCTCATCAGACTAATGTTTGCTAAGAGGGAAGTCGCGGAAGAGATGCTCATGTTCATGGAATTTGTGGCAACGAAAAGGAATGTGCTCGTAGTCCAATGGTTGTAGCCATTCCGAATTCTCGAGAGAGAGATTGATAGCATCCGAGAGGGCTTTGGCGATGTGCATGTAGACGCAAATGCGAGCATATGAGGTGTAACGCTGGAGCCTGGTTTGATCTGCAGTTCTGACATATGTGCCTAGGGTATTCCCTATTTCTTTGAGGGTTTCTTCATCCCAATATTCCTGGGGAAGAGAATACATCCTTATCCAGATCGGTTCCTAAGTGAAGTCTTCCCGTTCTGGGCTGAAATTCTTGATCCAATTTTTCATGTAAAGTCTCGTGGAATTAAAGAAGTAGGGGCCGTCACTTTCAACTCTGGATTTGTCTTCCAAATGGTGCAAAATCACTGTAAAAAATCCTTTGGAGCCAAGCTACAGATCGTAATGAGCTTTTGGTTTCCATTTGATAGCTATCTAGTGTTTAAGGGCCTGCTCCTAGGCCAGATCCCCATGAATTTGCAGATTATCGCATGGTCCTTCAGAAATTGTGACCTAGCGTTTATTCTCTCAGGAGGAAGTATTACACTGGGGCGCACTGCAGAGCGGGAAATGCAAGTATGAATTCTAGGTGAACCATCCACAGGAGGTGGGGTGGTCGAAGAGGAGGGTTTCAAAGAATCAGGTAGGGGGATATCTTCAGTACCAATGCATAGGGATGCAGCCTATGCGCTCGATTCAGGAGGTGTCGGAGTCGCATTACGGGAGGGGCCCTTGGCCCCTCCCCCTGCTGAGGTTATGGTCGGTCACAGGGCAGAGAACCCAGAAGGTAACATGGGGGCAATAGGGTGAGGGAATGGGGCAGAAGGCCGTCAGAAAACCTAAGCGAAGATCAAGGCGTCGCAGGGCTGAGCAGCAGCGAGCCAAAAACCATCTTTCACATCCAAAGTGATATAAAATTGTTCTGGTGGATTCCGCATTGTTATATTATATAACATATATAAGAATAAAAAATAGTTTTAAATGTGGTTGGAATAAAAACCTACTTTTCATCTCTTTAACCATCATTCAAATTGATCACAAAATGATGGTCAAGTCTCTATTTATATTAACAAATGCAAAGCACAACCCTTTATGTTGTCTAATCACAACCATGAAAGTCAATCTTAATATTTTCCAGTCTCTATTTATATTAACAAATGCAAAGAACAACCCTTTATGCTGTCTAATCACAACCATGGAAGTCAATCTTAATATTTTCCAGTCTCTATTTATATTAACAAATGCAAAGCACAACCCTTTATGTTGTCTAATCACAACCATGAAAATCAATCTCAATATTTTCCATAATGTTCCATTAAGAAAAGTATAAACTTTATTATGCCAATGGGAGCAACCATAAGGGATTTGTGTGTCCTAGTAACATAATGGTTGATTGATAGCCGCTTAAGTAATGCCCATTACAAAGTAGCTACTAAGTTAGATACCCCTAACATATATGCATCTTGAAATTATTTAAATTATGATATAAATACCTCTCTTTAAAGATTCAAATATAATAACAATTTTGAATACAATTGAATGTTGAGTGAATTAAAGAATATGGAGGAAATTCCTAATATGATAAAAGGAAATTAATTTAAGGAATGCAAAACACAACCCTCAATGCTGCTTTGCAGCCATGATGAAAATCAATCTTGAAATTCTCCGTTTTGTTTTATTGTTATATGTAAACTAAAATTAATCAGTGACACCCTCACTCCATTGTTAGTCAAACTTTATAGAGACCACATGCTTCTTGTTTTTCACATGGATCATTTGGTTGGTTGTCACATTGATTACTTTTACAACGGATTACATTGTAAAACGGTGTTGGAAAATATGAAGAAAGTACGTCTATGAAGCCAAAGTGCATTGATAATGGTTAGAGAGATGAAATTGATCACAAGGAAATGATCTCATCAAAACAAATCTGCTCCATAAATTAAGTACTGAAATGGTTTTATTAAAATAATCTCTTATTCTAAATTCCAAAAAAACAAAAAAATTAATATGTTGTGTTACCTTGAGATTTAGTGAATTTCACTGTTTAATGATTAATACGTTGTGTTACCTTGAGATTTATTGAATTTCATTGTTTAAAAAAAATGGAAAGAAGAATATGTTGGGTTACCTTAAGATTTATTGAATTTCATCTTTTATTTAAAGAAAGGGACGAATAAATAAATGTTTAAAATATCCAAATACATTCTGGAAAAGTGAAAGTCGGTTAGCCCGGCGGAGTTGTCTTTCGATGTCGAAGTTATCTTTAAAGCCGTCAGCACCAATACAGTTTTAAAAAATATATATATCTTTAAAATCAAATATACTACTTACATAAACATTGTTCTCTTTTAATCCTTTCATCTACGGATTGCGCAGGATTAGTGTCAAGGGTTTCCTGGATTTCGAATAAGTAATGGAATTGTTAATGAAGTGCTTTATGACACTATAGCACAGTTTTTTTTTTTTTTTCCACACGAAAATATAACTTACTATTAATATGCGAAATAGTAAAATATGTCTAATTGTCAACCACAAATTCACATTATACAATATGATCAATATAACCCCGGGACAAACCGGTTTTTAAAAGCCAGAGTGCAAGTGTCTAAAAATATCAAATCCACAGTTATAAGTCAAGTAAAGTTTATATTATGTTAATTTGTTTATAGCATAGTTATAAATAAAGTAAAGTTTATATTATGTTAACGTGTTTTGTTGATTCATTCAAAGAAACCTAAAATCTAAGATAATATTTAAATACCTATCGACTTAAAAATATATTTTGTTAAATCCATAAAAAATGTATGTAGCTGGCCACCCGCTAATGGATAGCTGTTGCTTGCTGCGTGGTCCTGGGTGTGGAAGGATCGTCCGTCGCCCAGGATGGATACATTGAAGGAACAGGTGGCAGGGAAGGAGAACGGGTGGAGGGATAGATGACGCGGCGGAGAGGAGAAAAGTCGTCGCCTTGTGCCACATTGGCTTTTCAATGTTGAATATATGACTCATAAAAAGTTCATTTTACTCCTGTCAATCTTTTTCAGAGCATCAAATATGATCTAAACGTTCATTTACCTCCCGTCAATCTAATTTAAGATATTTGTTAAGACTGTTATTATTGCTTATCCTAAGACTGTTATTATTGTTTATCCCTTTCAGAGATCTAAAAACTTATCAATCACAAGAAATATGAGGTTTTTTAATGTTCCACTGAAATTGTGTGAGATATTTTTATCTTCCACTATATTGAGCCATCGTGCAGTGACAGTGTATGGTAAGATAATGAATTTACTATGTACGTGGGAAGGTAAGGGACGGGACAGGAGGGTCCCCATTTGGTTGGAGAGTGTAAAATGCAGTGGATGTAATGAATGTTACAGAGTGAGACAAAGAAAATTTCATAATTCCATGTCCATAACACTCTAAAGCCATATCCATAACTGGATATTGTTAGCTTTAGATGACATATCCATTCACTCTAAAGCCATATCCATAATTGGATATTGTTTGCTTTAGTGCCATATCTATTCAGTCTAAAGCTCCTCGTCGAAACAACATAACAATATTTTTATTGGTTACCATCAATAATAATATGTGGGTTTTATTTTCTTTGAAAGTGGGCCAGTTAAATGTTGATAAGGTAGATTAGTGGTTTTGTGGGACAAATAAATGTTGATTATTAAATGTTGATGAGGTAGATTAGTGGCTTTGTAGGCCAAATAAATGTTGATATGGTAGAGTAGTGGTTTTGTGGGCCAAACAAATATTGATATGGTAGATTAGGGGTGTTGATTACATGGTAGATTAGTGTGTTTTGGATCAAATAAATGTTGATATGGTAGAGTAGTGGTTTTGTGGGCCAAACAAATATTGATATGGTAGATTAGGGATGTTGATTATATGGTAGATTAGTGTGTTTTTGGATCAAATAAATGTTGATATGGTAGATTAGGGTTTTTTGGATTCAATGTTGGGATTTTTAAAATGAAGGTAAAGGATTAAAGATCTTTGTATCTTTCTATTATTATTTTTTGAAAGGTAAGATAAATAATTAATGTTTTTTATTTAAATTTTATGTTTTTGATTGGTGAACATTGAGATGTTATGTGGGAAAATGTCAATTATCAACTTTCACAAAGAGAATTAAACTTTCCACCTTATGTAGTGATTTCTCCAACTTGTGTTGCTAGCCATTGGTTTTAGTTTTGAGTTTTATTTTTAAAATGTAGTTTGTTTGGCTTTGTATGTGTTAAAAAAAAACTTGCAAAGATGAAAACTTTAACCACAACTGACAAAATTAATTGAAATCGTTCAAAATAAAAATACACTTGATTTGCAGATTAGAAATGTGTTATTTATGTCATTTTATTGTGTCCATTGTATGATTGATTGTTTATTTGAGTGTTCGCAACCATGACTACTAATCTAGTTTCTCCTCTTCTTATTCAAACTACAATTTAGTGGTTCTCCTACCCAGCGATTTTTAGTCATCTATTTCTAGGGGATGGACATATTAATTCATTAATTGTCAATATTTTAAAGTGGAATCAAGCAAAATGAGCATTTTAAATTCCCCATTTTTTTTTGGTAGGAAGTTATTAGATTATATTCCAAGATCTTCTCCTAAGGAGAGAATAGCACACTCAGAAGTCAAGTCCTTACATTCATTTGGCCAATCTAAACTATGATTTCACAAACAATGGTAATTTAGTATTGTGTTTGAGATGCTTTCAACAGATAAAGAAAGGTGACCCTTAATTCTTAGCATTCATGCATGGAACATAAAGTGTTCGTAGATAAATGTAAGTAATTATGTTCCATGATGAAGTTTGAATTGCTCTTATGCATAGAACATACACCGAAACATGTAGTGATGTTGTAGGCGATTGATAGAAAATATATTTTAATTTCATAGCTTATAACCTTTGCCACATCTTCTTCTCAAATAACTGAGCAATGTACATTCACCATATGGCATATTGTATTTTTTTAAGTAGTACATGTCAAAGGAATTATACATCTACTCCCTGTACTACGCTATAGAAAGAAACTCTTATCCCACTCAAAGTTAATGTGATCATATAACAATATGAATTGAGTACTATGCTATAGAAAATAACTCTTAACTTAATCAAAGTTAATGTGATCATATGAACAATATGGCTTGAGTTATTCATATAAGCTAAATTATTCTTATTAAAATTTATTCATATGATCTTAATTTGTTTTGAAAATCCATTACAAGTAATTGATGTATGGAATCCCAATCTTATGATAAATAGGCATTGTCGGTAGTTGTAATTGCATATGTAAGATGGTTAGTTAATTTGTTTTGAAAACTCATTACAAGTAACTGATATATGGAATCCCAATGTCATGATAAATAGGCATTGTTGGTAGCTATAATTGCATATGTAAGATGGTTAGTTATGGTTGTACATATACATGATGGATATTTTATATAATGTCTTTAATCAAAACAAAATTTATTGTGATTATTGGTGGGATCTTATTCATCCTTAAGATGCTTACCCATTGGGATCATTTACAAAGACAACATCACACTCCTTAAGCTTACCCTTCAACTGCACAATCTGATAAAAACAAAGGCCAGCTTGTGTAGTGAGGAAGACATATTGGATTCCACTTTGCTAATTGACTTGGTGACATTCTCCAACATTTCTTCTACTTCTTTCATGGCTAACATGCCATGGTTGTTTTTCATGGGACCACTAGGTCCACCAAATAGGTCCCAAGAGTTATCCCAATATGATCAATGTTCAAAGAGGAATCCATGAAGAGCGGTCACAAGAAATGGTTTCACTAGGTCCACAACCAAATTTTTAATATTGAAGAGAGATGCCACAATAATCATTGTCATGCAAGGATTAATTTGAGAAAGATCTTCCACAATGATGCGGAAATACACACACACACACACACACATAATGTGGGGGGAGTATTACTCCCTGCTGAATATTTTTACACTCGTGAAATTCCCAAATTCCTAAAATTGCAAATTGTGTAGGAATTTCACTACTTGTGCTACATAAGTTGAGGTTTACAAGAAGAGGTGAGGGTTTATAGGGTGTTAAGAATATATGAGTGTCAATTTATATAGTTCTCCGATATACTAGAGGCTTTCCAAGAATACTACTCAAATGAATATTTCATGACATCAACTAAGGAGGATAGACAGTACTTTTAGCCATACTACCCAATTCCCCGGTACATGAGAGAAACATCCCCAAGTGTCGTTCTTGGTATACTATAGAAATAGGATGACCAACATGATTATGTAAGGCTAGTTTCAGGTGCACCTAGAGGGCTTTCAGTATAAAGGCTAGGGTAGGTGAAACACAACTCCATATATAGGCATTGTCTAATGGAGTACTACTCTAAGGGGGGGGTACCATAAAAGGTTACGAGGGTGTCCAACCAAGTGATGCCTCTTGTATTTTCTATGTGTATTCTTCCCCAACCGTAGTTTTACCTACTAAACAATAGATCTATGTAACATTATTCAAAGATGTCAAAACACGTCTCTATTAACACATGTGTTGGCACGAGAAAGTGCTTTGATACTACTTGTGGTGTTCCTTGTTAATTGAAACAAAATATTCAGAGTAAAACAAACAGAATACAATTATGGAAAGCAAATAAATAGAGCCTAGGTAGATGGAAATATAGATGCAAAAAGCACATAAACTGAATGAGAATGGAGAAATAACAATGGTAAGAAAACCTTTTATTTATATCCAAAATTGGATGGAGTGTTCACTTGCATCTTCGAGGGGGGAACCTCCAACATGAGCAGTTTTAAAAATATAATAATAATCCCTTGATAAACTTCTACATATCTTCTATTACAATATATAGTTTAAAATTGACCAAAATCCTAACCACTTAGTGGAACTCCATTAATGAAGGCTCAACCACTAACTATTAGACATTTTCTAATGAGGCCACGTACAGTTATTAATTTCACATTCTACTACCACATGGGGCCTTATTTAAGAGCGGTGGACCTCAATACATTATTTAACAATCTATTCCACTAAGTAGGGGAGTTAGGGTGAGACTCTAATAGAATAATGTAACCTCACATAACCAAAAGTAAGATCGATTTAGTAGTATCAATCAAAGAAATAAAAATACAACATGTCGTTCCCATTAAAAAGGAAATCAAAATACAAATGATGTCAACCTAAACACGAAAATTTTATTATATTGATTTCATCTTAAACCTAGATATTAAAATACAAATGATGTCAGCTTAAACAAGAAAAAATTATTATATTGATTTCATCTTAAACCTAGATATATCAAGCATTGAGAGGGATAAAATATATTGAGGTGTAAATTTTTTCTTAATGTGTAAAAAAATTAAACTAAAAAAAATTAACCTCAAGAAATTGGATTCCTATGGGTGCTTGATGGATCTAGATTTAAGATGGATCTATGTTGGTCATATATTTACCCTGAATGTTCTTATATATGTGACATTTATTATTTATATATTTTTAAAAGATAATATTCAAATTATATTTTATAAATTTATTTTAAATCATTTTAACTTTAAAATCATATTTGAATAAAAAATTTCATAGATTTAAAATTGCTCTGTCCATTGGATGTAGTTTGGTTAGTTGAGAGGAATGAATATTACCCTCTCTACCCAAGTTCAATTCTTGAAAGTGACATGTTGAGCTCTTAAATGGGCATATTTAATTATCTTGTTGAGTCATTTTTGTAGTGACAATATCCAACCTTCTCACATTCCTCATAGAATACTAAGAGGTTACAAACACCAATCTTCAATGTCATAAACCACATAAAAATATTAAAAATTACCCTAAGAATTGTCAACAACGAAAATTAAATAAATCCAGAAACACATCTTAAAAGAAACCAGAGCTTCACCCAATTGTTGGGTGATATTATTGATGTTGATGTACTCTAAGAGACAAGAGCTTCACCCAATTGTTGGGTGATATTATTGATGTTGATGTACTCTACATTTTCAAGATAGTGTTGTTAACAACACCATAACAAATTTATTGTAATTAAGTTAACATGAAAGAGTATATCAAGCTCTCTTCCACTTGTTTTCTTATGAAATGGTTCACACCACCAACATCGTTATATCAATCTCTCTTACACTTATTGAGTGGTTCGCACCACCAACATCGTTATGGCTTTTTAATTATTACAATTAATTTTTTTATAAAAAGTAAGGAAAATTGAAGAGGAAGTAAATGTATATATAATGGTATAATGATTACTTTTGGAAAAACAGGTATAGTGAGAGGCAAATTATTGTACTGAACATGTAGTGACGTGCTCTCAATGTTCTATGTATCTTATATATAATTATAAAAATCAATTTCAATTTTTTTATATATTTTTTTAAGGGAATTTTTCACGATAACATATAAGCTCTAATATGTTATGATCTTTATGACAATGAAGGCAATCATAAAAAAAGTGGTACATTCTATTAACATAATGATTGATTAGTTACAACTAGTAATGTTCATTACATTATAGTTGTTACTAAAATAAATATACCTAACATTTATGCATCTTAAAATTATTTATCAATACAAATAATTTTCTTTACATAATTCAAATATAACAAAAATTTTAATTACCAAGGAATGTTATGTGAACTATGAAACATGGAGGAAATTTCTAATGTGATAATGGAAACTACATAAGTTGTTGTATATCAAGTCACCTTAATGAATGCAGAGCACAACCCTCTATGTGCCTACCTACAAACAAAATTATCCATATTGTTGTAGTGCGATTTAAAACAAAATCAATGGTTGACACCATTAGCCTAACTCTTACCAAGTGTCAGTGAAGCTTTATAGAGACCACATGCTTCTGGTTTTACATGTCTATGCTAAGAGTATAGTTTTCATTTTGTGTCAGTGAAGCTTTATAGAGACCAAATGCTTCTCGTTTTACATGTTTATGCTCAGAGTATAGTTTTCATTTGCAAGTCAATTAAATTGTTTTTAATTAAAAAAAATGGATTTTTAAAATTTCATTCATTCTATTTTTGTATTAAAGATTATTCATAAAACATAAATATGTGAGAGGTGACTTGATTTTTAAAATACAAAAAATAAAATTAAAAATATTTAATAGTGAATTTTTTAAAAGTGGCATGTAACAACTTTCACATGTTATTGTTAACTAAAAGCTAAAAATTAAAAAAATGTTGTCATGATGTGACTAATTTTTATTTTAATGTTTGTTAAGGGTAAATATTTAATTGACTTGACAAATTTATAAACTTGTATCATGTTTTTTTATGATTTATCTATATACTTTCTCAATTTCTATATTCAATCTATAATTTAATTTAATTTTCTCAATTTTTACCCGTGATGCACGTGGCATGTTTGGCCCGACGGAGCACGAGGAGATAGCCACGGAGGCCTCCACCTCTCACCACGTGGAGTCCCCTCGTCATTCCCGCCCAACTCATTAACTAGGACATGCTTTTGATGTTGGAAACATTCATGGTGATGGACGTTCGAGCTCTTGCTCGAGTTGGCTACTGTACCTCTAGCATCATTCCTCTACCGTGTGAATTAATGGTCGCCTTTAGCGCCGCGTTAAAGCTTCCAAGCCGGAAACATTCCAAATGAGGAGTGCTAAGCGACATGTTTGTTGAGGTGATTTCTCTCCTTCCGTGTTTGCAGAGATGAATGCCAATTGCAGGGTCCCAGCTCACTAGTGCAGACAATCCGCCACTCTTGAATCTTCTTGCACCAGAATTGCGCCCTCCTCTACTAGGGTATCCTTTTGTGAGCTTTGTTGACTCTGGATTTTGCTCACAGGCTGGGAAGATGTCTCAGAGACTCCGCGCTACCTCTTGGTGAGGAGGCAGAGGATGGGGACACCAAGGAAGGCAAGGTTGTGGAGAGGTAAGCAAAAGTGGCTACGATAGTTCAATTCCAAGGCACCTGAGGATTATGATATAAGACTGGGAGGAAGAATTGCTTTTTTAGCAGTTGGTTAGCTAGAGAACCAGAGCGAGGTGCGGGCATTACTGGAGGGTTAAGAATTTGTTGGCCCGTCTTCTTTTGCATTCTCAAGAGCTTCTTCAGGGGAATAATCCCCCTCCCTCTCCACCCCTTGCTCCGGTTAGACACTCTTCTTCTCCCGCGGCCACGTCCTATGTCTCCAAGCCATTGGAGTACATTGACATCAGCCAACCAAAGAGCATAAGCAACATGAAGACTTCACCAATATTGCGTCCACCAGCAGGAAAGCAAAAATGCATGGAATGAGCAGGTCCAGGGAACTCAGACTCTTTCCGGAAAACTCAACCGCTCCCAGTTAAACCCAAGGTTGATAGCTCTTCGATCTCTGAGGGTTATCGCTATCATATCCTTGAGGAGAAACCAAGTGATGCAGACAGTGCCGGTCTAGGCAATTCCAAGTAAATCTGTTTTCTTTTCTTTCTTGGCACTTGTCTCTACAAGCTCCGCGGGCAATGACAATTGTAATTTTGTTTTTGAAAGTCAATCTCATATTTTGGTTTGTAGGTCTTTTGATTAAGCTTGGATATGAATCCAGCTTGCATTTTTGTAACAGTCCCATAACTGGAAGATGACAAAATAGATATCTTAAATTCAGATGAGTGTTATTATTGCTTATCCCTTTCACCAAAGATCTAAATACGTACTATCACAAAAAAAAATATGAGATTTTTATGGTGAGATTTTTCTTTCTTCCACTAAAATTGGGCCATCGTGCATGACAAATGAAATCGTGTGAGATATTTTTCTATGATAAATGAATTTATTATTATGCATATAAATGGACGCGGGGAGGGTAACGGACGGGACGGGACGGCACGGGAGGGTCCCCACTTGGTTGGAGAGTGTCCATTATGGACTTGGATATTTATTTACGTTGTACGTTGGATATTGTTTTCATTTGTGTCATATTCATTCACTCATTCACTCCGAAGCTCATTTATAGGGTATATTGTCAAACCAATATATAAGACTAGCAATGGTTTCAAAAAATTGTTGATAAAAGTAATAAATTAAAAGTGGCACTTAGTGATGCATTTAGTATTATGAAATAAATTAAAAGTGGTATTTAGTGATGCATTTATTATTATGAAAATTCATCTATATTCTTATTCATCTTGGAAAAAATCTTAAGATTTCACTTCTTTAAGATTAGGTGGATTAATCCCTACTAAATCCACGAAAATTTTATTAGATTCCTTAATTTTTCATAACACAACTTTAATGAAACAAATAAAATAAAATCAGTATAGATCCATCTAAAATGCAGATTTATCAAGCAATGAGGGGGGTCAAATTTCTTACCTCAAACTCATCAACTCAACATAATGTCATCAAAATCATGGCAACATCCTTATGTTGGCAACCTATACCATGGATATGCTTATGGCTATCAACCCATCTTACCGAAATTCCTCAGATACTATTATGGAAAACCACTGGAGATCTCATAGGAATCAAGGCTATATACAAGGTTGAACCTCACCAACTATCTGCCAAAACATGAACCCCACATATCTTGATATAAACCAAGGGGAGAATTTATGAGGTTAAATATATGTAATATGACCCCAATGGGGGTATATATGGGCTAAATGTATATGTAATAAGGTCGCCCTAATGAAGGGCCCTCATGTGTAATGAGTGGATATGTATATATAAAGGTAATGCAGTCATTGTTGAGAAACACGTGAAATGATTATATGAATGTATTGGGGTTATTGGAAAAGAATCTCCTATTATTTAAGGATTTATTGTGTAACTTATCTTTCTTTTCTATATTGGAGTTTCGCTCCACATTTACAATTCTGTACGTGGTGTCTACTCCGTTATCTTATGTTATCTTAAGGATTTGGTTCATAACATATCTCATCATACTTCTTTACGTCAGATATTGTCTTGTGGTAGAGATTTCTCTTGCTCTAGCTCCCCATTCATAGCATTTGCAAACCTCACCACTTCTCATATGCTCTCCATCCACAAGTGCAACTCCTTGGATGCTTGCATATCACATCCACAATCACAATCACAACTCCTCATATGTCACATCCACAATCACAATCACAACTCCTCATATGTCACATCCACAAATGCTTACACTATCACATCTCAAGTGCAACCCTATGCTAGTGCACTCACAAACTTTGTAACTGATCACATCCTTAACTCAACTACATCTCTACCATTGTCTACATGTACTCATAACTACTAACTCACTACTAAAAAATTATTGGCCATAAACTCTATCCACAGTTTCCAAATCAAGCCATTCGTGAATTGGATAACAAAACCACCAAGGTGATCAAGACTAATAATTACACTAAATAACAATCATCCCAAGCTAAAATAAATTTATTAGGATCCTCAACTAGAAAAAAGACGCACCTAGTTTGCCACACCAAGTGTAGGTTTTCCACACCCCTCACAACTAATTACATAATCGGACTAAATCCATCTCAGTACAAAGCCTTGGTATTCTAAAAATATAGTTGTGAAAACTCATCTACACCCAGACTCATCCACACATTTAAAATTAATGGAAAAATACAATTAGGATTCCACCATGCAAGGCTGATTCACAACTAATACTAGGGTTTATCTATCATTATATCAAATTTACTATGGTGCAAATACATAGGTTTTCATGCTTATGGGAGAAGATAATTCTGCATCTTCTCATGAACATGCCATAATTACTTTGCAACAACCCAATGGCTTTTCAAAACCACATCACAACTCTGGAGATCATGGCATGGAAAAATAACTCAATGCATCATAAAATTGAATGAAAATTTAGTTATGCAACTCTTCCATATCTAATTTTGGAAATTTCACCACACAATACATGCCACTTTCAGTCTTTCAGCAGTGTTATGGCCACAATATCCTCCCTACTTTACTATTTTGATAAATGGAAAAGAAGTTCCCCCCTAAGCTAATTTTTTAGCATCATGAGTGCAACTATAATTGATCTATTAATAATGACTAAGCCGAATGAAGTATGATTATCGAAATGTTTATTGATGCCTTCAAAATGATTTTTATCAATCGTCATCATCATCCCTGAATGAGTGATCCATCTATCGAATTTAGTTGCTTTACCCTCCACTGACAACCTGCTTTGATACAACTGGTTGAAATTTAATTTTTATGATACGATACCATGCACCTAAGCCTCCTATATGTGATTCCTACCCATTGTCTCCGAATTATTGCTTGCAATCGTGCCTTCCAAACTACATGAAAATAGTCAAGCTAGGATAAGCTGCTCTACAACGATCTATGTCGTGACCTAAAAATTGCACCCCTGTACCCATCACATCAGTCATAATGTTTTTTTACTAATCATTAAGGCATTGCACGATTAATTCTACATGCACCACAACTTCATTTGAGTTGCGATTGACAAGTCCATGAACTTTAGGCTTTCTCCTCATACTGCCGTTGTAAGTGGTTTTTTCTTAGATTAAGACTTGCTCTCACCTCATAATATCTTTATATGGATTTTATTGCACATTGGTGGAATTAGAGCCATTTCCAATAGCAACTCAATTCTTCGATTGATGTCAAGTGTGAGGTGCACCAAGTGATGAATTGGCCTATTTTGATGGTCAAAATATTTTAATCAGCGATATTTGGTGTCAATCCTTGCTAAAAAATTGGAAGCCTATATAACATAGATAGTGGGGAACTTGGCGAAATTAATTTTGGGAAAACCATTTGCAAACACGAGGCTTCAACATTTATTAAAAATGATTTTGGGCATATTTTGGGAGTTCTGTGGAAATGATAATTTTTTTAGCAAGCCCAATCATCTTTCCATAACACAAAACTGGTTGGTAAGGTCATTGTAAAACCTTTTCCTCACGTTCTTGACGGACACTCACTGTTCAATAGCACATTCTTCACAAAACTCGTCGGCAATTTTTTTGCACCATTCTGATAGATTTGTACGGCCTCCTCCGATCATATTTTTAATTAATTTGCGCTCTTTTTTCATCTGCTGGTCTTTTCATCTAGGAGCTTCTTCAATGTGAATGGTATGGACTCTACGAATTTTTCATGCATCTTGGAAAATAACTTTTCTCTTGCTTGAACAATAGTTAGCTTGTTTCTTCTAGCATAGTTTTGCATGAAGTTTGTTATCTTCCTCTCCCACCAATCCTTAATTTCTTGCTCTGATATCATCTAATCATGCTCGCTGTCATCTTATGTATGCATCACCCGCAAGGGAACCAATGTTGTATTTGTGTGGTTCGCATGGTTACCAATGATACATATTATAATATTATACCCAAGCAATCACAATGATACAGACGCAATAAACAAGTAATGGGAGACGAAGCAACAAGCCCTTTATTATTCAACAAGATATGCAGAAGAGTTACAGATATCTGAACAGTCTCTGATTATTATGTAGGTCGGCTCACTAGCCTATTTATACAATTGAAAAACAGTTACATAACTACCTGTCGGTTCAACTGACCGACCCGACATGTTATTGGTCGACACAATCCGTCGACATATATTACAATTAGTCAGATGGAGGACCTAGTAGGCAGGTCGACTTAGGATCCTCCAACAGATACAGACATGCAAAGTCAGAATAGCAGCACATCAAAGGATGCGTAGTATCACTAAGATTTGTAGTTGCACAAATCCAGAATGGTAAAATAAAATATGATGTGTAGTATCTGTTAAGTGTGAAGAAACATAGTGGTTATATGATGAAGCAACACACAGTTTGTGAATTATGAAGTCAAGTATGTAATGTTGATGTTGTCAATTGAACTTCATGATAGAACTCATGAGTGATAGCAATATCTCAAGGATATAGAAAGTGCACACAACAGAAGGATTAACAGATAATCTGAAGAGTGCGCGGATCAGTATAACAACAAATAAATATCTTCTACGGACATATTAGGGAGGTAGGACATGGAAATGAGTAGGGGGTCGGTGCCTCCTTCCAGTTGAAGCTGGTAAATTAGGGATTTGGTGCTTCCTTCAGGTATGTGCTTGTAAAACCAGGGGATCGGTGCCACCTTCTAGTTGGTGTTGGTAAACTTCGGAAGTTGGTGCTTCCTTGAATGTAATCTTTATATTATAAGAGAGCATTCCATGGTTTTATCTCGTTTGGGTTTGCACGTAAAAGTGTCTTCTTTGTTTTGTGTATGTGATGTCGAATGTTTCTATTTGTGATGGATGCATAATTTAAGTTTCAGATTAATCAGTTAAGAAGTTAAAAACTGTTCATAGCTACGCTAATACTGATTCACACCCCTCTTAGTATTAATAAGATTCCAACAATTGTTATCAAATATGGTGTCTTCAATAAAAGCTTAACATCTGGAAGATAGATCTGTGCGCAGATATGAACATGAAGAAAAAAATTCTCCATGGATAGCAGAGAGGATCTAACAAATATGAATACATAATATGAGGGGATGGTTGAAGTAGATTTTGAAGGAGAGATAATAAGTGCCTTGAAAGAGTGAAAGAAATCAAGAAGGAAAAACAAACGTTTGCAAGAACCCCTACTAAAATTAGAAGCAAATACATGAAGGAAGTTGAAATTGAGAGAAGAAAAGTGTGAAAAGCTAGAAGATGAGATTACTTCTCTGAAGGAAGAACTTCAAAAAATTAGTATTCAGTCGCAACATGGAAACATCACCAAAATCTTGTCAAAACAAGACTGTGAGGGTTCAAATTTTGTACATGATACAAAGAGTTATGCAAATGCACTCAAAATTTATATTCCAAAGAATTATCAAAATTTTAAAGTGGAAAACAGGGAGTCAATTCACATAGAAACTAGACCTACGCAATTCAAAAGATCTCATCCAATCATGTATCAAACTCTCTTTTTGAGTAACTGTTATTTTTGTCATAATTTCAATCATAAGGAAATAAATTGTAGAGCATGTGCACATGCGAATGCTAGAACAAATGACATATGTAATCAAAACAGCTTTAGACAGAACAATGCCAAAAAATCAGTTGAAATTCCAAAAGAAAATGTCAATCCATTCATCCTCGTGAACTTAGATAGTGAATGCTATAAGTATCATAATCATAGTCATATAAGTCAGGATTGTAAAAATCAACATCCATTTACGCAATTGGTTAAGAAAAAAACACCCCTAGCAGGGTAGAGTCAACAGAATGCGGTTTGGCTCTACATGCACAAAATAAGAGGGGACAATGGGACATTGATAGTAGTTTCTCTAAACACGTGATAGGGGAAAAAATATTGTCCTAAACTACATGGAAAAAAAGGGAGGTAGTGTCTACTTTGGGGATAACGGCTCGGCCAAAATCCTAGGTAAAGGCTTAGTAAGCTTGGGGAATAAAAGGACCAAAGTAGAGAATGTCTTACTGGTTGAAAACATGAAGCACAATCTCCTGAGTGTTAGCCAAATGTGTGATCAAGGACATACACTTACCTTTGATTCAAAAAAATGCAAAATTAGAAACATGAACATGTGCATGCTAGTAGAAACAACCACTAGAACCCCTAACAACGTGTATATTCTGAATGAAGGAAAGGAAGAAAAATGTTGCATGGGACAAGTAGATGAAAGTTGGCTCTAGAACAGAATATTGGGACATATCAATTTTGACAATCTGGTCGGAATCAGTCAAAAGCAAGTTGTAAGAGACATTCCAAGAATCATGAAACCGTTGAATTATGTCTGCAAGCACTACCTGCACAGATGTAAACAAGAGTCACCTTTAATACAAAAGAGTACTCCACATCAAAACCATTGGAACTAGTACACTCTGATATCTGTGGGTCAATGAGAACCAAAGGGTTAAATGGTGAGTCTTACTTTCTTCTTTTCATTGATGATTACACTAGAATGACATGGGTGTTTTTCCTTAAAGAAAAATCAGATACATTTGAATGCTCCAAAATATTTAAGGAAGTGGTTGAGAATTAAACTAAGTTAAGGATTAAGTGTTTAATATCTGACAATGGAGGTGAATACACATCGAACAAATTTGAAAACTTTTGTGAAAAACATGGAATCAGGAGACAATTCTCAGATGCCAGAACTCTGCAGCAAAATGGAGTGGTAGAAAGTAAAAACATAACTATGCAGGAAATGGCCAGAACAATGTTGAACGATTCAAATCTATTAGATATTTTCTGGACTCGAGCCATTCATACATCTATACACATCCTTAACAGATTCCAGTTAAGGAAAAACAACAACTCGACACCTTATGAACTCTGGAAAGGAAGGCCAACCATAGTCAAGCACTTCAGAGTATTTGGAAGTAAGTGCTATATCAAGAGAAACAATGAACCTTTGGGAACGTTTGATTCCATATCAGATGAAGGAATCTTTATTGGATATGATACAAGGAGCAAAGCATACAAGTGCTACAATCTGCGACTAAGAAAAATGGTAGAGAGTCCAGACATCAAGGTAGTAGGGTAATTTTTAGGCACAAAATTTCACCAATTGGCTATTTTTGGGCATTTTTTCAAAAACAAATTCACTTTGGTCATTTTTACTCTCTAGTATTGCCTATATTTACATAAAATATGTTTTTTTATTGTAAAATTCACCAAAATTTACAAATTTTAGTAGTAAATTGTATGTTTCATATTTAACATTCGCCTACCTCTCTATATATGTGATTTTTTCAACCCAAAATAATTTCTTAGAATACTATACTTAGGTATACTATTAGAATCCTTAAAAAATATATAGATGTCACCTGGGTAACCTTGACCATATAATAAAAAATAATAACAATAATACAATCATTATATGTGGGCTCTTTATTAAAAAATAAAATTGATACAGTAAGCATATATGAAATATATATACATAAGCTATTTCAACCAACCTAGATCCATCTTAACTCTAGACCTATCAAGTTTCAAGAAGGATCAAATCCCTTAAGGTGCAAATATTTCCTCAAGTTTTGCACTCTAAAAGAGGTTTCACATCAAGGGATTTTATCCCTCTTGACATTTGATATATCTGGAGTTAAGAAGGATCTAGGCTAGGGAGTAATGATTTGAGACAACTCTTGAAAATATGAGAAACACACATCTTCTGTTGTTTGTTAGTAAAAACAATTTCCTAAAGTCAAGAAAAAAAAAATTCAAATTGACCACCACATGATAGGTCAGAGCCAACCGCTTTTTAGGATATTTTAATACTCCATCCTTTTCCTACCTAGATTTATTTATTTTTCCTAGTTGTTGATGACGGCATTTTCCCTCTAGTGGCGTGCGGATGTCATCCAGGATCCATATACCACCTTTTGAGCCCTGCATGCATCATTTTAGGACCACTTCAGTCAGTTCCCTATTTTATAGGAACCAATTGAGTGTTCCAGTGAAGTCCACCTAAGTTAGCTGACTCTTGTTGGGGGTTAGAGCTCCGGATGCCACTGATTGTGGCCTCATGCTCCCATTTCTGATTGACATGCATGACAAACTCACTATTGTGCCCTCCTTAGTCAATTAACTGATTGTGACTTTAGTTAGCTAAGTCTAGGTTCAGTTCAGTTGAGTTTGAGTCTTCTGGAGCAATCCAGTGGTGATAATCCCTATGCTAGACCAACTGAGGTTCGAATTATCCTGTGTGATTCGAATTCTCTCCATTGTAACATCATTGTTGATTATATTGATTATTTTGATCATGTGACATTATTCTGCTCCTATCTGAGTTCTGCTGCATAATTATTTCTCTGTTATTTTTTACTGCAGTTTTCACTCGTATTCAGCTTTTTTTCTCATTCTTTCTCTGTGAGGTATACTCATCTCTTATATATGTTGTGACATATAATTTCACATGGTATCGAAGCCATTAGCAAATAGGTTGAGAAGATACTATCGGTAGTGCACCAGAAGCCTCTGGATTTCCACAACAAATCCTGGTTCCATTGCATTGAATTCATTGGAGAAATCCAACGAGGTCTAGCCAGGTGTGAAGGATTCAGATAAAATTTCCTACTGTCCTAAAGCAATGCTCAGTAGTATTCTACCTCCATTATTGAGAGTTTTTTGCAGGTTATTCAATTTTTTTGAGTGAAACAACAGGTACAACATTTTTCTGCACTTGCAGCAATTTCACCGTGTATTCGCTCCAGCAGTTGTAATGGACAATTCAAACTCTCCTCTCTCTCCTAGGATCCTGACACCCTTCAATTACCTTGATTGGAGGGCTGATATGCAGATGGTATTGCACGACAAATCACTGTACAGAGTGACAATGGGGAAGGATCTCGAACCATAATCAACTGTGGAGAAAACCAAGTATCTGAATAGATTGGATGAAGCATTTGGTTTCATGTGTATTCATATTTCTAGAGACATACCCTTCCACATCGAAGGATTGAAGAATCCAATAGAGTTATGGTTGAATTTAGAGACCCTCTTTGGAAAACAAGTTAAGCTAAGAGGCCATATTCTGGAGAATGAGTTGATTGCTCTTCAACCTAGCAATTTCAAGACCATCCAACAATTCTTTTCAAAATTAAAATCTCTGGTTATGCAATGCAAGCAATGTGGCATTGAGAATAAGGATGAGAAGTTGGTGCTATCCATTCTAAGCAAGATAGGTCCCGAGTTCTCCATATTTGTCTCTACCTTCCATTCTGGGCGAATGTCAATCCCTGGTTGGAAGATTCCCTCCTTTGATATTTTCACTGAATCTCTCATCCAAGAACAAGATAATTTGATCCAGATGGGTGCCTTGATGGCCTCCAAAAATCAATCTATTTTGGATGGAGAACCAAAAAGTGCAAATGGGAAGGGGAAGCACAAAGAAAACGATAAGAGGCCATCTGAACCCAAGAAGAATTCCAATTCAAGTCCATCGGAAGGAGCCTCCATCTCCAAGAAAGACAAACAAAAGGGATTTGAGAAATCCAAGTGTTCCTATTGCAAAAAAGGAAACCACCCAGAGAGATCTTGCATGCAGAAGAAGATAGATCAGATGACCAAGCTTCTTGAACATCACAACATTGCCCTCCCAAAAGGTGCAAGAGAGACTAATTCTGGAAGTAATTATGATGGTCATGAGAGATGCCATGCACTAAAGGGTGGATTTTCAAAATCACAAGCCCTCCTCATAAATTCAGGAGCCTCCAGCCACATGGTTTCCTCCCGAGAATCATTTTCTTCTCTAGATCTCAAAGATGGTACGATTATTCACATGGGAGACAAATCTCAGATCTCTGTTGAAGGGAATGGAACAATCCATATGGAGCACGGTAAGTTCAAAAATGATATATTTGCTCCTTATTTGTCAGCAAATTTGTTGTATGTATATCAAATGACTCACACAAGTTCATCGAAGAAAGTGGTATTTGGTCCTGACACGGTTGAGATTGCAAAGATATCTACTGGGAAGATTATAGCGAAAGGGTTTGCAAACCATGCCTCCAAGGAATATGAATTCTCATATTTTTTTCCATACTCTTTTCCTACCCCATCGGAATCTGATGAAGATCAGAGTGATATCTCTTCTAATGAAGATGAGGACCAAGATCTCGATGTTGAGAATAAAGTTCAAGGAGATTCATATTCAAATCCAACAACACCTACTCCCAATCCATGGCCAAGGCCAATATGGGATCACAAAGTCCTTGTAGTTGCTGGGAACACAGTTGGGGATCCATCTGACCATAGAACCACCAGATCTTAGTATCATGCAAAAATTGCACTATGTCATGCAGATCCGCTTCTCTCAGAGAGGTGCTACATGATGGTGGGGTTTGATCCACAATCTCTTGGAGAGACTTTCCTGGGGGGTCTACAACCAAGCAACAATCTCGGTTGTTTGAAAAAAGGTACTCAAAGGTTCATGATTTGGACCACAATGAGCCATTCGATCCAGTAGCAAGAAGGGTTCCTAAAATACTTGTTTTGGCAAATACAACTTCTACATAGTGGGAGGTACATCAGAGGAGCAGATCCATATCTAACACCTACATTGCTATCCTACATAGGAGCAGCTTTCTAATAGTTTTGCAAAGGCTTTCATTGAGGAAAGTTTTTTTCTTCTTTGCTTAGTATGAAGGTTCTTTGAGTTCCCTACTGCTGTTCTTTTGAGGGGGGGCTATTTTTCCCATGAGTTTTTTCCCCATTTACTTGGTTCATGGACAGTTCTTTATTTTTATAATTTATTTGATTGTATGGGCGACCATTGGTCTTAGTAACCAGGGCCCAAGTTGAAAAAGTATGGATTAAGGGGGGGTGTTAGGATATTTTAATACTCCATCCTTGTCCTACCTAGCATTATTTATTTTTCCTAGTTGTTGATGATGGCATTTTCCCTCTAGTGGTGTGCATATGTCATCCAGGATCCATCTACCACCTTTTGAGCCCTGCATGCATCATTTTAGGAACACTTCAGTCAATTCCCTATTTTATAGGAACTAACTAAGTCTTCCAGTGCAGTCCACCTGAGTTAGCTGACTCTTGTTGGTGGTTAGAGATCTGGATGCCACTTATTGTGGCCTCATGCTCCCATTTATGTTTGACATGCATGACAAACTCACTATTGCACCCTCCTTTGTCAGTGAAGTGATTGTGACTTTAGTTAGTTGAGTTTAGGTTCAGTTCAATTGAGTTTGATTCTTTCGGAGCACTCCATTGGTGATAATCCCTATGCTAGATCAATTGAGTTTGATTCTTTCGGAGCACTCCATTGGTGATAATCCCTATGCTAGACCAACTGAGTTTCGAATTCTCCTATGTGATTCGAATTCTCTCCATGGTAACAAGATTGTTGATTATACTAATTATTTTGATCATGTGACATTATTCTGTTGTTATCTGAGTTCTGCTACATAATTATTTCTCTTCTCTTTTCTACTGCAGTTTTCACTCTTATTCAAATTTTCTACTCATTCTTTCTCTGTGAGGTATACTCAGCTCTTAGATCTGTCGTGACATAGAATTTCACACCACTTTCCTCTTGTACTTTATCTGTTGGGCATGGAAGAGAGTGGAAGGATGAAGTTGTCTTTAATTCTTATAGCAAAGAAGATTGGAAACCTTTTGGATTGACAAAACTAATTAATACTAAAGAATATACAAGCTTATAAGCACAATGCCACAATGAATGGAATAGCCAATCCACATTAAATGAGGCCATATAGAAAATAGATAAAATCATGAAGATAAACGATCATTCAATTAGTTACAAAGTTGAAAAATATCTAGATTGCCAAATTCTGAAAAAATGTTACTTGAATTAATGTCCTAATAAGCAGCAAGAGCAGTTTGAATTCTAATTAATATCCAATGACTTCTTTGACTCTATCATTGTTGTAAATTAGGATTCCAAAGGAAATCTAGAGTCTAGACAAGAGGAGGCCAGAGTCTCTATTCTTTTAAATAAAGGTGATCAACTTGTTTGTGATAGAATATCACTCTGGAAAAATAAAAAGCATAAATATTTTGTAATATCTAGGGAAACATATTACTATGATAAAGCTTTGAAAAAATTATTTAACATAACCACATATGGAAACACCCTATTAGCTTTTTTCTTCGAAATGTATTCACATACCAAAGGCATCGTAAACGAAAACATACTTCTTAGACAACTCTTCAAAAAAAAATTTAGTGTAATCAATGGCAATATTAGTTCCCAAGCTCTTCAAGAATTCAAATTTCTCAGTGCTTGAAGTTGCAGCTATGGTATATGCATCAAAAAATTTCTTGCTAGATGCTCCATGAAAGAAAAAAACATAAACACATATTAATAGGGGAATGTAACCAGATGCAATCTAAGACATCTATTTCTTAATATTTTCCTTTTTCCATTTATGTTTTAGTGAAAAAAAGTACATTAGGTCTAGTGCATCACATTAAATAATTTTGTATTGAGAAACAATGGGATTATTTTCACTTCTAAATGAATGAACGATCTAAAACATTTTTTGAACTGCAGTTTCAATAGGGTTAATATAGTTTGTTCTACTGGACTTTAGAATCTATATTATGACTTCAATCTGGAACCTTATTTATTTATAGATTTACTCTCACTTACTTTCTTATTAAAACATTATCTTCAATCCAAAAAATAAGAATAAAAATGGAAGAAAATTTACACACCTGTATGACAAGACTACTCCACCTACACATCCCAACACAAAAATGGATTTTTCGTCACCAAAACCTGCTCTTTCAAGGCCTTCATATGCAGTTTCGATTGAAAGAGGAAGACTTGCAGCCTGAGTAAAATCTAAGTTTTCCGGCTTTAAAGAGAACAACTTCTCTTCGACTGTTGTGTATTCACCAAGTGAGCCATATTGTTTATGGTTATCTATAGCTTTTTCATTTATGTCTCTATACACTTCATCACCTTCTTTGAGCCCTTCCACTTTGATACCTACTTTTATCACTACACCGGTAATGTCATAGCCTAGAACGGCCTGCTTTGATCAAAGAGAACATTGACACAACTTATATAAGATAAAACCAAGAATGGAGCATTGAATTATGCCAATATGTGCTTACAAACCAAAGTTTTCATGAATTCCTAACTAAAATTTGTAATTTATGCTATAATGCAACATAAATATGACTTCGAAAAATATGTCATAAGATTGAATGTTGGATTTCTCCAAAATGGATAGCATGTATTGTTATCTTGAAAAGTGGGATTTGTAAAGCTTGAGTGGGCCTAATGGTTAAGAATATGTGCTTTCTCCTTGGAGTTCACAGGTTCAATTCGAAAGGGAGTAGGTTATTTACATGTTCAAGCAAGTTGTCGTTTGCATATATTAGTGCGGGGTCTGAAAAGGCACCAAAAAATATTGAAAGTTGGATTCCATTTGATAAGCCACGTCAAAGCAAAACACTAAGAACTGAGGACTATTTAAACATTTTCAACACCTTTTTTTCTTGAAAATGAATCTTATATTACATTATTTCCCAAGAATAGAGTGCATTAAAGTGTACATATCAATGATGTAAGTTGTTTTTCCCTTCCTTATATAGGCGAGGAGTGTAAACATATCCTGTTGGCCCCCAATCTCAAGAGAGTCTACATCCTTGTGGAAAATGCTAATTCTGACCGAAACATGAGCAACCAATTCTACTCTAAATGTTATCATTTCCCCAAATGAAAAAGAGAAGCACCCATACTTAATGTACATCCACATCTCCTTTTAAATAGAAAGAAAAACCATGTCAACCTCATGGTGTTACTCTATCATGGAAATCACATGACAATAAAATTTAATAAATCTTATGAACACATGACACAACATCAACCAAATTTAAACTTGAAACAATTACAAATCATTGATTACAATGCAATGTATATTAATGACAAGATCAATTGGATAAACCTACGAAATGAGATCTTCAATAAACCAGATAAATTAGGTATGTGTTATCCCCAAAATAAGGGCATAGTATAAGAAACCATCAAAACCCATTTTGAGTTTGGACATAAAAATGCTACATTGCAAATTTCACAGGCTGAGGTAGTGGAAAACCAAATAAAATTTCAAAAGAATTTTTCCTTCCCCAACTTGAACTACAAAATTCTCAAATAAGAAACACCAATCGATAAATTCCTTATGGGGATTGATAGGCTTACTAAGGGAAAACTAGGGATAAAGTTTCAATACCTGAGGTGCTTCAGAACTCATGAAGTTCGCATATGATGTTATTCATGCTTCAAATTCCAACATTGAAAATCTCTATGCATAGTGGGAAATTGGAGAAACCCATCGGGTTGTTCGATGGTATTGCGGAGGGGGTTTCATCATTGAAATATCAATATATGAAATGTCGCAAAGCTTTGTCAATTAAAATATTTCCTCACTTGTTCAAATGAATGGATTTAAGTATGAGTATAAAAATATAAAGAGCTTTGTTCAAGATTTTTCTTTAATGAAAGGAAACATATGAAGATGTACCTCAAATGTTGAAAAATAACAATCAACAATCTACATAGGACAAGAGAAATCAAAACATTGTTACTCTATAATGGAAACCACATGACAATAAAATTTAATAAATCTTATGAACACATGACACAACATTAACCAAAACTTAAAACAATTACAATCATTGATTAAAATGCAATGTGTATTAATGTCATTATCAATTGGTTAAACCTATGAAATGAGGTCTTCGATGAACCTGAGAAATCAGGTATGTGTTATTCCGAAAAAAAGGGAATATCTCAAAAAGAAGGGCATAGTTTGAGAAACCATCAAAACCCATTTCGAGTTTGGACATAACAATGCCACAATGCAAATTTCATAGGCTAAGGCAATGGACAACAAAGAAAAGTTCAAAAGAATTTTTCCTTCCCCAACTTCAACTAAAATTTCTTAAAGCAGAAACAACAATCGATAAATTCCTTATGGGGGATTGATAGCCTTACTAAGGGAAACCTAGGGATAAATTTTCAATGCCTGAGGTGTTTCAAAACTCCCGCATGTGCTTTAGAAAACCTGCGGCACAGTGCTCGTTGCCATTGACTTACCACAACCCAAACCTTCTCCTTTGTTTCATCTATAGCATCAGAGTTCCCGAGTGCAACAAGACTCAAAGTAAATAATATCATCAAATACTATACAATCCATCCTAGATATTACAAATGTGATCCATCCAACATAGATTCAATTCACCTCTTATCTCAGATCTGAACATTTGGCGGAATAAATATAGAGACTTGTAGAGTGTTATTTGGGAGAAGAAAAGTTAGTTACATACTGAGGCCATGACCAAGAATGAATTAGCAGTCAATGTAAGTGGAGAACAAAATCAAGTTTGATTACTTCTTCACCATCCCATGGATCTCTTACATCAAGTGAGGCCCTTATATAGCAATGTATAACCACCTGAGGATTTGACCCTGAGACCTTCTGCTCACAACTTACAACACTCAACCATTTGAGCTAGCCCACCGGGATTTTATTTTCCAAATTCTACTAGTGAAAAAATAAAATTTGATTGGCTAAGTTAAGACCCTCAAGGACGTTGTTAACAGTTGACTTCGTTATTTCAGGGCTTCATTGACTTTATTAATTTTAAATAAATATATAATTGGCATTAAAAAATATGGAAAAATAGTAGCGCACAAGAATCGACTATTATGTACAAGTTTACAATTTTTTCCCAAGAAATTCCATTATTTTAAAATGAAACTGTGTCCTTAACATGAACACATGCCACTTATGTTTTAGAGAAAAAATAACATAACAATGTTAGAAGAAAGTGAATTTATCTAAGTTATACGCATTTTCCATAAATAAAAGCTATATATTCCCAAACCCTATTTGATTTCCTACCTTGCATACTTTTACACTATATTATAATAGGTTGTGCATGTACCTCTAAAATTCCTCCTAGTCAACATTTTGCTATTTTTTCAGCTTTCCATTGCAACTAATATGTCATGAGAAAAAAACATTAACTTATACCAAGTTGTAAATTTCATTTTAATAATATAATTCATAAAAAAAATTATTTACCCATAATAAACCCGAGATCCACGTTTGTAAAATCCTTTACATAAATAGATAGTAAATGTGCTACAAAAAACACAGTAATGTGTGTTCAATAATATTATCCTTTTTAAGAAAACTTAGTTAACAAGTGCCATGGGATGGAGAAGTCCCTGCCATTGATGCTAATTAAGCTAATTTGTAAGAATGAATGACTAGATCAACAGAGAGCAAAAGCATAAATCTAATTTGTAAGAATGAATGACTAGATCAACAGAGAGCAAAAGCATAAAGCTAATTTGTAAGAATGAATGACCAGATCAACAGGGAGCAAAAGCATAATGAATGAATAGATCAAAGAGTGTAGAAGCAAAATGAATATGGAAAATAAATTTTCAAAAGGAACAAAAACACAAGCAATATAAAAAAAAGGTTTAAATTCGGTTTGTTCTTGCCTTGAGTGTGACTTTCTTTATATATGTACAAACAAATATATGCCAACTAACATAAACGTTCGGAAAAATCAAATCATTTGTGGATACTTGCATCTGTACAATAAACCGATTGTGTAACGTCATATTGCTTAGATTCAAAGAATTACAATTGATTGTGATTATTATGTAATTATATTTATAGATACCATACATATATATGTTAACAACCTTGCTTTGTTTTCTTAAAATTTATGACCCGCATATTACGATGGAAAAGTTGGATAAAGTACATTGCTTGATAGCATCGCATGCCTTTATTTTCTTAAAATTTATGACTCACATATTAATATGGAAAAGTTTGATAATGTACATTGCTTGAAAACATCACATGCCTTTGAAATGAAAGAGTGATGGCTATGAGAAATTGGTGTTGTGCTATATAGGGTTTATTTTTTTCGACTACAAATATTTTATTATAAATCCCTATGTTACATTTCACATTCTTGACACTAAGGTGAAGTAACGTTTGGTTTTATCAAAACTAAAAATACTCAGGTAATATTAAAGGTAATATTAAAACTTAGTGATATGATTTATACCTAATACCATGAAAAGTAAGCTTTGTTTGTGGAGGGTGTTGCCGTTGATGAATAGCAAGAATAGGAAGCTCTGTTTGTGGACGGTATTGGATGTGATTTAGGAAGAATTACATTTGATGTGATGTGAGCCGAGAATTATTATAAGACAAATGGAAAGTGAATGTGTGTTTTTGAAAAGTGAATGTGATGGTATTGTTGGAGCTACTACCCTCTTGCATTCAATGCTTACCTAATTTCGCTATCCCATTACTTTGAGCATTGCACCGGCATTCGCTTAGAGCATTGTTCACGAGCGTTCGATAGACAGAGCATTGACAGAAGAAATAACAGGCTTTATAAATGCCATTTTACCTCTATTGGTCCATGGTGTCTCTTTATTTTTGCATTGGACAAAGAGATGAGGATCAATATGAACATCGTTCATCCATTTTCAAGCAGCTCAGTTCACACCTTAGTTTCCCGTGGTGGATAGTGGGCCATCATAGTCCGCAGAAGAACTAGATAATCATTATAAATATTAAAGAAAGTTGTGTCGAGAGTCTCGATGTAGGGAAGTGGTGCTACATTATTGGTGCATGGAAAAAAGAGGTCAAAGTGCACAAAATGCAAGAATAGCCATACGATGGCCCACTAACAATGCCAGCTATGTATTGTTTGTTGCTAGGTTATGCAGACACTCGGGCAAAGCCATTGAACCGGCACAGGCACGTCTATGCCATGTAGAAGTTGCATACAAGCCAGGCGTTAGTTCGGAAGATTGCCCAGTTAAGTCTCTTGTGTTCATCTCAATTCATTCTCACTGAAGGTGTGTTGATAAGCATGTCTGGAACAAAATTCATTATCAAAATGGAAACGCAATTGAATTCAGCTGGATGCAACACTCTAATTTGTTTGACAACACAATGGCAGAAAGAAGAAAGGTTGTTTGCAGGAAGGAAGAGGTCATGGGTAGGTAACAGTACAAAACAAACAGAAAGGCTTCGCGTCCGTTGGTCAAGCCATAAATCCATTTCATAAAAAAATAAACAAAAATTATTGTAGAAAGCATTGCCATGTCCCATAGTATTTACTGTCCCATGGTATTTACTGTCCCATGGTATTTACCTGTGGTTTTTTGTATGATGTAATGCTATATATACTTGTGGTTAATATTGAGAAGGCAAGCCATTTCCCATTGTGTTTCTCCTCTTCTTACTGTTTTTACTGTTTTCCATATTTTAACATGGTATCAGAGCATATGGCCTAATCCATACTTCTTATTGTTGGGTAAGCCTTTTCACATAGTGGAAAGCACACAGGTGTAGATCAAGACGAAGAACATCGACGTGGAGGAGTAGCTTCACAGCTTTGGGGCCACATCAAATATTTATTATTATTATTTTTTCTTTGGAAGCATGAAGATCGAATCTTGAAGATGGTGCTAGAAGAGCTACCAGAAGAAATCGAAGAGGTAAGAAATCTATTAACTTCAATAGGTTCATGGAAAACCTTTGATGGAGACAATTATGAAGTATGGTCTTTCAAAATAAGGAATTTGTTAAGGTCACAAGATTTGTGGAATTTTGTAGCTGAAGTGGATCCTAGTGATCTAGAAGCATTTGAAAATTTGACAGAGTATCAAAAGGAAAGAAGGCAATTTGTTGCCTTAAGTATCATACAAACTGGTATAGATTATTCCATCTTTCATTATATTTCAGAAGCTTCTACTCCCAAAGAAGCATGGGATATATTGAAAGCAGATTTTAGTGAAGAGGAATTTGACGTAGAAGAAGATGAAACAACAGAAGAGGAAGATGAGGAAGATGAAGAACACAAAGATGAGGAAGATGAAGAACACGAAGATGAGGAACACGAAGAAGTGATTGCTCTCCAAGAAGAGTTGAAAATCATTGAAACAAGAGATGAGGAAGATGTGAATGCCCTCCAAGAAGAGCTGAAATATATTCATTTTTTTTCTGACAAAACTTTTGAGTGTGTAGGTAAAATGGACAGCAACATACAATATGTTGAAACAAAAGAAAAATAAGAAGAAGACTTGCACTATGTTCCAACACCAATGAAAAGCAATAAAACTGTTTATTGTGCAAAAGCCAAAAAAGACATTGAGGAACACCTGCTTAGCATCAAGTTCAAGAATACAAAGAAGAAGCAGTCCAAGTACACATCAAGGAAGAAAGTAAAGCTTAAGTTTATTTGAATGAAATGTATGCCTAGCTGAGACATAGACCAGCAGGTACAATGCCTAAGTGTTGAGGCATTGATAGTGTTGAATATTGTCCTGGTTGAGATTAAGGGGGTATGTTAAGAATTGTAATCTCACGGGTCCACTATCCGTTATTGGTGCATTAATTAGTTAAGTCGTTAGTTAGTTAAGTATGACTAGGACACCTTGTTGTCCCATAGTATTTACTATCCCATGGTATTTACCCGTGGTTTTTGGTATGATGTAATGCTATATATACTTGTGGTTAATATTGAGAAGGCAAGCCATTGCCCATTGTGTTTCTCCTCTTCTTACTATTTTTACTGTGTTCCATATTTTAAAATTCTGGAACAAAATTCATTATCAAAATGGAAACACAATTGAATTCAACTGGATGCAACACTCTAATTTGTTTGACAACACAATGGTAGAAAGAAGAAAGGTTGTTTGCAGGAAGGAAGAGGTCATGGGTAGGTAACAGTACAGAACAAACAGAAGGGCTTCGCCTGTTGGTCAAGCCATAAATCCCTTTCATAAAAAAATAAACAAAAAATATTGTAGAAAGCATTGCCACGGATCTAGGAAAAGTCTTCAAGATTGTAAATATTATAGTGGGGGACTTATAATGCCCTGGAAAAGGGGGTGGGTTTAATGCTACGAAGAACCAATGGTTCGACGAACAATCAATGGTACGGGGAA
The DNA here is from genome assembly GCA_027924585.1 of Larix kaempferi. NCBI lineage: Eukaryota > Viridiplantae > Streptophyta > Pinopsida > Pinales > Pinaceae > Larix > Larix kaempferi. Next base: position 10,838,330 of record BSBM01000074.1, on the reverse strand, counting down.
CATGGGACTTCTGGTCTTTAGATTCGACTACCTTATGCTTGTTCTTTGAGATTGCCTTCTGGTTGAATTATGACTACGACTGCCTTGGTCTGTTTGGATCCGATACTGCTACTGCTAATTTGTCGCATTTGTTTGTATTTTAAATTCCTACATCAACATTTCTATGGTCAACAATGTACTTCAGTGTCTCACTTACACGCCTCCTCTGGCGAATTTTTGCCTTAGCAATCAGCATTCTTTTGTATGTAAGTACATGTTTTTAATTTCTGCAAATTTAGTAGCTCAAAAGCTAGAATTGCCTCTTTTTCATTTTTGTGCTAGAAAATTCATAATTCAAACCCTAGCGTCGTGTGAAATCATCTTCAAAATATCATATTTAAAGTTCAAACCGGATAATTGCGTGTCGTTTATGTTAGATGCATTGCTTATAAAGTTTCTTGTGTCATGAATGATGTTCGTTTTAGCAGAGATTTAGGATTCCTAAAAAACTGAGTAACTCTAAATAAAAAATGAAATTTGGTATCATGGCTAAAATACCTTGCTTTGGTTTTGTTTCCTTTGCAAGATTTGATGCCTCGTTTTAGAATGGAATGCTAGGCAAAACCAAAATAAAGGAAAAAAAGGTATTGTTGTTAAATGTTCACAATATTTCATACATAGTAGTTAAAATTGAGCTAAATGTTTTGTTAGAGAAAAGCAACAGAGAAAAATAATTTGGTGGTCTTGGCTAAAATTGATTGAAATGTTGACAGGCGAATCTTGGAACAGGCATTGTCCCCTTTGCTTGGTGGAGAAGTGGATTGTGAGGTCTCTATTACAAGGCCACGGTTTTGACAGGAAAACATGCTTTTATCACATGAACAACTGTAATGCTTGAGCTAATGTCGATACAGGACAAAAACTTCACTTTCATTCTGAAGACTTCTCCTGCATCAGTTATGTTGCTCAAAGCTGCAGGTAGGATCCTTTGATATAGTTGCACACAATTTTATTTTGTATGTTTTCATTACGAAGCAAAGCAATTATGTTGTACCTGGATTAACAGCAGGGAGCTTCTGGATTAACAGTAGGGAGCTTCTGGATTAACGGCATGGAGTAGAATCCGGGGAGATTCTAGAAAGGTTCTCTTGAACTTGTCCTAGTATGAACTTGTCCCAATACCAGGATAACTTCAAGTAATAACGAAATACCACAGTAATTGACACATAAGGGAAATTTGTAAAGATTTAAAGACGGAGATAGGAGATCGGTCATCAAGCGGTGCAACAAGATCAACGCATAAATTAGATCGGTCTCAAGCGGTGTAGTGAGATCAATGCATAGATCAGGCTATGTAGGGTGGTGCATCAAGATCAATGCATAAATTAGGCGGTGTAAGAATATCACGTGGTGCAAGGAGATCAATGCATAGATCAGGCGGTTGCAAAACTTTGGATTCACCAAATAATGTAATTGGATTCACCAAATAATGTAATGCAAATGGGTGTGCCGAGATGAAATACTAGCTCAAACTTACACATCAACACTTGCATTAATGGAAACAATAACTAACCCCTCTCTTCCCAACAGCTCTGCCACGATCTCGACAATAACGTTTCAAAGATAAAACCAAGGTGATAAGTGTATCATTAATGGGTGTGCCGAGATTAAATACTAGCTCAAAATTACACATCAGCACTTGCATTAATGGAAACAATAACCCCTCTCTTCCCAAGAGCTCTGCCGCCATCCCGACAATAACGCTTCAAAGATCAAACCAATAGTATTGCATATAAACAATATGTAATGAAATAAGTAATGGACATATTTACCAAGCTATGTCAAAACTTTAGGAAATATGAAAAATACGCAAAGTAAAAGCTAAACTAATATAAATTCAAAGCTAATCAAATAAAATAGTTACCTTGGCCTTTGATAGGGACTAATAAAAAGAAACTCTTAAAATGCTTCGAATCTCAGCTCCTCCCAAATTGGGAAATGGCTAGTCTTCTTAGGATATTGAAGACCTTTAATATATGACAACATTCTAACATATTCTTAGAGTAGAAAGGTATCATGCAAAACAACTTGGAACAAAAAAATATCATTATTCTAAAATTCGACAACCCAATGCATGGATGTAAGCATTCCAAGAATTCTGATATTGAGTAGGTCCTATACGTTAAGGAAAAAAAATTTGCTGTTTAGTGACAACACATGATCAAGTTATGATCAACATGGATCCCAAGAATATTCTATCGAATATGACTACCCTTTTGAATTAATGGAGTTGTTAGCATTTCAAGGACCAAGCTCCAATATTTTTATTGTTTCCTTCTAGTTGCAACACTCTCTTCATAACAATAGTATTCAATGAAGTAGTATAGATGTTCATGTGTTCTTTAGTCAATATGGACATCAATAATTTGTGGGGTGTTTATGTGTTCTTTAGTCAATATGGACATCAATAATTTGCGGATTGTTTTTCTTTGAAGGTGAGACAATTAAATGTTAATATGGTTGAAATTAGTGTTTTGGAAATATTTGTTGTATGGGATGTTTAAAAAAGTAGTATAGATGTTCATGTGTTATCTTTTTTTTTGTAAGTTAGAGTAGGTCCTTATATTACTTCCAGAAAAAATATACAGAGTGTAGTCGGGCCCTCCCAAGATTGGGAAAATAGACCCGAAGTCAAAAAATAATAATTAATCCCCGAAAGGAAGCAGGATGGTGCCACAAGGTCTGAGAATTTCTATCTTTATACACAGTAGGGTTGCCAAAAAACTAAAAACTGCAGCATAAACTAAACTGAAAAGGCTAAACCGAAATAAAGACATAAGATGGTTGAAACTGAGCTAGATGTTCAAATCAGTTGTGGCTTCTTGAGCCCCAGGTTCTTTGACGAGCTCAATGCCAAGCCTGCGAGCAATCTGGTTCTGGTTGTGGAGGATTTGCTTCAGGTACCCCACCATTTCGTTTTGCTGGAGTAGAATGTATGCGTTTTCTTCACCTCATTCGACCAGGGTCTTTTCGATGATCGTTTTCTGCAGCCAGTGAAAGTCCAAATTACGCTGGTAGAGAGTTGTGCATTGTCTGGTGCTCCCTGGGTCCGGAACTAGGGCCTCAAACTCATCATGAATTTCTGAGTCTGAGAGGAAGCCCCTCATCACCTGGGAATCCTCTTCGGCATCCTAAATTTTTGCTTGGGCAAGTGACGGGATCTCTTCCTTAAATCGATGGGCCTTTCCCACTATACTGCGCATGAATCAAACCAGCGGGCCTGGAGAGGGGCCGGTTGGATTTGTCTTTCGCTTGATGTAACCTTTCATGGGTGGCATTGTTGCTACGTCAACAAACAAATCAGGAGCCGAATTACGAACAGAAACAATGCTGCTGAGGGAGAGTCTCAACGCTATGAACCCGACAGCTTTCACATTTCTGCCCCATCTATCAATATGCAAAGATTTACGGTGGCTCTTTCCCCTACTGTCTCCTCTTACCATTATTGTTGGAGTACCTCCCCACTTGAAGCTCGTCGTGGGAGTGAATGCAATCACACAGAGCCGGACCAGGATGGGACGTAGCGTACGTCGGAGAACTGGAGTGACCGGATGGGGGGTCCGAAATATCATGGCAGTTGGGACGTGTGGACGGTCGGAACCGACACATGCCCAACCTCGTGTTTGGCACAGGAAGGCATGTGCCGTGCCTCTTGATTGTACGGCTCTTCGCGGGGGTGGCACCGCTTTAGCACCCGCCGTGGGGGATGTTCATGTGTTATCTAGTCAATATGGACATTAACAATTTGTGGATGGTTTTTAAGGTGGGATAATTAAATGTTAATATGGTAGAAATTAGTGTTTTGGAAACATTCGTTATATAAGATCTTTAAAATAGACACAAAGGATCAACAATTTTTGTAATTTTTTGATAATTTTGTTATAAAGTTATATGATTAATGTTTTTTATTTAACTTTATTGTTCACAATATGTGAAAATTGACAGGATGACATGGGAAAATGCCTCTCATAAAATTTTACTGGGAACTTATCTAAAATAAATACTCAACTAGACTTTCCACCCTCCACTATTATTCCTCTAGCTTGCAGTGTTAACCATTGGTTTTAGTTTTTATTTTTAATTTTTTTTTTAATTTTGGATTGGCGTTTGATTGAGTTTGTATAAAAAATTCAATTACCAAAATAAACTTGTAAAAATAAAAGGTTTAGGCCAGAAAAAATCAAATAAAGTTGTCCAAAAATTGAAAGACACATCCATATTCCTCTAAAGTCCCAAATACATTACATTTACACAAACCAATAAACACATAATCCACACTCAACATTTTCATTATAAATTAAGAACGTATAATAACAAATATAAACTTATAAATTAAGAAATTATAATAACAAATATAAACTTATAAATTAAGAAATTATAATAACAAATATAAACTTATAAATTAAGAAATTCAAAAAAAATAGGTCATCAATAAAAAAAATGTAGTGAAGAGATTAACACAGCCCTCTTTTACAATTTTACATGTATATATGACATTTAGAATCCTCCTCCGAGGTTTTCTTTAAAAATGAAAAAAATCTTTTTAAGATTTAAGAATCATTCAATACATATAAAAAAGTCCAAAATTCCTTTTTTATTAATAAAAAAAATCCCTCTGATATTTAAGAATCATTCAATACATATATCTATTAAAAAAAATCAAAGATGAAGTAACAAAATGTGATTATTCATACTCCTTTACTCTTCAAGTATTCTTCCATTACATTATAAGTTAATTGTAATTCAAAATATTTTTGAAATATTACATATTCATTCAATGACTTTGCAAAGTTGAATTTGTCTCTTATCTCATCACAAATTGGGGATATTTAATTAAAAAATTAAATTAGAAAAAAATTAATGGGTCATTCGCTCTTCCAAACCTCTCAACTCCACTTGCATGATGGTTTCTAACTTGGTTGTGACACATTTCTCCTTTTCTTCTACTTATTTATGAAGCATGTCCACACACTCATTGAGAGGAATGTGATTATTGCCTCTTTGAAATAATGGTACATTTTGCAACTCGACCACTGTAGTAACTTCAACTTATATGTAACCATGAAATGTTATATTGATGCATAGATTTGACACCTTAAAGTGTCTAAGGTTTTCTTTGACATCCCCAATGCAAAAGATTTTTTTTTATCTCATTTTGCAGCAGCGAGAGTACGTTTTTTGAGATATGATTGTATTTATCTATACATGTGACAATTTCTTCTCCTTTCTTCCATCTCCAACATCCACTATTGCCACTATTTTTTTCTTTGACCACAATGATAGTAGCATCAAACTCCTTGTTGGCGTTAGTCTCGTATCAACCATGATCAGCATTGTGTTCTCAATCACAACTTCATCCTTATATTTTTCTTTTGTTTGCTTGTATTCTTTTTTCTATAAAATGTGTAAGTATCCAATATGGGGAAAGGATCTTCATTTACATGATAATATTAAGAACTAAATCCTTAAGCAATCCTTCAAGCCAAGTTATTGTCCCTATGTTAGGTAGAGATCAATGTTATGCTATGTTTTCCAAGTGATATTAGCATAAAGGGTTTAGTGGAACATGGAAACCAACTTCTTTTTTTGTTTGTGATCTGGCCAATGGTCTTTGGAATCGATGTCCACTACATTAATGTTACTTCTTTCCTTATGACCATAGTGTCAATTAGGATAATTAATTTCAAGTCTACTACAATCTTTTCAATGTTGTCTTTACCTTAGTCTTTTTTTTTCAATTGATTTGGGTTACTTTCCTGTTGCATTAACACTTTCTAGTTGTGAATGATTGTTCTGTATTAGAAAGATCCATACCAATTAGGCATAGATCAATATTATATTGTGTTTTCTAAGTGACATTAGCATTCATTAGCTCATTATCCTAAAACTTTAGTGGAACATGGCAACCACCTTCACGTTTTGTTGGTCACCTGGCCCAATGGTCTTTGGAATCCATGTCCACTACATAAATGTTATCCCCTTCCTTATGACCATAGTGTCAATTAGGATAATTAATTTCAATTCTACTACAATCTTTTGAATGTTGTCTTTACGTTAAACTTTCTTTTTCTTTTATTTTTTGTATTTACGTTACTTTCTTGTTGCATTAACACTTTCCTTTCTAGTTGTGAATGATTGTTCCTTATTACAAAGATCCATATCTTTCAATATAGATTTGAGTAAATTTTACTTAGCCCTTTCCATTTTCACACCTTCCTTTTCTGACTGAACCACTTAAAGTTCAAATAATAATTTGGATAACTTCCTCCCCATGGAATATATAATCAAATCAAGCCTAGTTGCTTAAAGTAACCCTACATGCTCTCCAATGGCTCATGTACCTTTAAAGCACTAAGCCAAGTAACCCTAAACGTTCTCCAATGGGTTATGTACCTTAAAAGCACCAAACTGTAATTTGAAAAAGTCAATTTAATTGGAATCAATCAATGAATATTCAAGTTCAACAATGTAGGGTCCCAATGGTAGGAGGATATGCCGGAAGCATAACATTCTTGTGGTCATTTAGTTTGGAGTTACTTTCGAGTTTAATTGTATGTTGACACATTTTTTCAAACACCATGTTATATAGAATATATTATTATAAATAAATGTAATTGTTACTTTGCTTTATGGATATAAGGTAACATATAACACTTTATTAAAATAATAAAATATATTTAAACTTCAAGTATATATTTCATAGTTCTCTAAATATATGTATTTCTAAAAAAAACAAACATGGCATGTAAGGGTGGAAGGAAAGGATACCATCGATTGTCCACTCTAGAAAAACAAAATACTTTAAATGTTCTAAGTTTTGGAATTTTCTGCAATTTTGAATGCAAAAATGGTTTTAGCACCCTCAAATACTCCTATTGCATTAGGATTATATAAACTCAACAACTTATTGCACCGAGTGAAACGAGGTGCTCTACACCCAGTATGGGAGAGATCCTCTAACGTGATATAACGTTATAACGTTAGTAACAAAATAATTAAAAAAATTAATGTCGGCTCATAAAATAAAAAATTATGGAAAATATTTTTTAAAAAATCCATGTTGGTTCATAAAATAAAATATTATAAAAAGTAATTAAAAATAGATGTTCGTTTATAAAATAAAAACTTAAAACTTAAACCCGGATCTATCAATCAAGAAAGATCAAATTTCTTGAGTTTAAATTTAAAAAAAAGAAATACACCTCAAGAAATTGGATCCCTCTCGGTGCTTGACAGATACGAGTTTAAGATGGATCTATGCTGGTATTTACAATTCCAATATTTCGTCTCAATTTTTTTAAAAATATTTAACAAAAATGAAAATAAAATATAAATCATAATATGTTTAGACTAAAAATTAAAAAATTCCACATTCAATATCGTTTAAAACTTCACAATAACTTGATTCAAATTACTAAAGAGAATATTAACCCAGTTGATAATGAAGCCTTTGTACAATACTTGGTACATCAATATAACCCAATGTTAAGATACAATTCCAATATTTCGTCTCAATTTTAAAAAAAATATTTAACAAAAATAAAAATAAAATATAAATCATAATATATTTAGACTAAAACTTAAAAAATTCCACATTCAATATCGTTTAAAACTTCACAATAACTTGATTCAAATTACTAAAGAGAATATTAACCCAGTTGATAATGAAGCCTTTGTACAATACTTGGTACATCAATGTAACCCAATGTTCATGTAAATGGGACATATAATTTCCTCCAAAACCGGTTACATGACAATTAACATAGTTGCATAGCCCACCACCAGATTTCTGGGATTTGTGATTATGGTGTAGGCGGACTTGAATCCACGATTTTCGGGAGTCGTAGTCGTATGCAGGGTTGGAATTTCATTTCTTTTATGCCCTTCAAACTAATTTGTTTTTACGTTTTGAACTTTTATCTTTCCGGTCACACAACGTTATGGTAAAAAAATAACCCTTCAACAATGAAGTTTTATTAAAAAAAAATACCCTTCATTAATGATGTTTTTATTAAAGAGCTTAACCATTATGCATGTGAAGTACATTAAGTGATCAACTTAGGAATCGTGATTCCTTTAAGGAATTTAATGTTAGGCTAAATGGAATGGGACATACCAAAATTTTCAATCGCATGAATTTAGTTGAAAGGCCAAATAAATATAATATGCACTTTGTTGAGGCACTTCATTAAAATGCACATTACCATTCTTGAACTTAAATTTTAGGGAAGTGTATTATCCACTATGCATTATGAACAAATTTTGATAAAAGAAAATTCTTATGTTTTGTTTTATTCATAATTGAAAGCATTTAGTTTTCTAGTATAGGCAATTCATTTTATTTTATTTTTATAAAAATGAAATGATGCAAATTTATATAATTTGACATAATAATTTGAATATATAAAAATTACTCATAGCTCATTTGCTTATGGTAAAAACTCTTTTTTGAACATAAAATTTTGTGGTATTACTTTCTTCTTTGGGCCATTCAGTTTCTCTGGGCTAACTTCAAAGTGGGTTAGAAGCGTTTTTGCCAATGAGTAAAAGTAATTTTTTCAATGGATTACTAAAACTTAAAGAATAATAAAATGTTACTAAGTTTTAACATAAATCAAATAAATCATTTTAAAAAAGAATTTAAATAGTGTGATTGATAGTGTTAAAAGCTTTAAGCAACAAAAATTTTAGAAGGACATGATAGTTGTAATTTTAGAATTGGGAGTCTCCGAGAACAATACCCAACCCTATTTCCATGCAAAGATTTTTATATAGATTGGAATCTTATTTTCTAATTAATTTTGATTTTGTAATAAATATAAAATTTATGAATTTAAAACCAAATGCTAATAACAAAATATTTAATAAAATCAATTTCTTATTTTATAAAAATTTAATTTAATAATATTATGTTTAAAACATTATAAAAATTGTGTACATATATCATTTGACCAAAAACTATTATTGCTGTAATCTATACCAATTAATAAATTAGATTTGATTTAATGTTCTAAATTTTATCAAATTAAATTAAATGTTCTATCAAATTAAATTATTGAATCTTATCATTACAATTAGTTTACTTAATTTAAAAGTAAAGTAATTGAAAATCAATTTAAAAGTAAAGTAATCTTGAAATCTAATAAGCCCATTATATATATGCAAACTGTTGCAGTTTAATGCATTACGAGTTGGTTGCTTAACCTCCACGCTCGAAACCCTATTCCCGGTCTCCCTACCATATGAAAATATTAATGACGTTTTCAAATATTTACCAACCGTCAAAAATACATTTTGATTTAATAATTGCCTGTTAATAAAGACGATTTGTAAATTAATTTAACTGTATTTGACGGGCAAAATGCCCATCAAATTCCAACCCTGGTCGTATGAATGAAAGGGTACAACATCTTCCAATCATGGAAATGTTGAATATAAACCTCCATAAATAAAATATCTTATTTGACTAACAAAGCATTGACTTCTGAGTACACTGTAATTTCAATTTATATTTTCATTATTTTATTATTAAGATTGATTGAGGATCGTTCCTTGGAGAAATGGAAAATTTTGTTTACTAATAAATACATTTTCAAAATTATAATAATTCTTTTATCTATTACTTGAATGGAATACTTTAACTTCAACCATACTTATCTACTGAGTCTGGACCTTTTAAGATTAGTGATGGTTAGATGAGAAATTCAATGATGTGATTTTAATGGTTTTTTAAATATAAGAATATTGTAAAATATATTTATCAAATATAGTTTTAAACATGTTCATACAGAGTGGAGATAAGACCCCTAAGATTTGCATTTAACTCTTTTCAACGGTGCGCAATGAAAACTTTTAAGAAGATTCCGTACGGCCCACTAAAAAGAACTATTTTGTACAGTCCACGTAGGGCGTGGGCCGGTGGCCACTGGGTAGTGGAGGGCGGCAGCTTGCTGTGGTGGTGCCGAAATGTGGAAGGAACACACTTCTTATATATTTTTAATGTGAAGGAGTGGATATTCAATTGATTTGGAATGATTAAAAAATATGAAATAGATATTCAATAGATTTAGAATCACTCAAAAACAGATAAAATGTTACCAAACGTTTAGAGAAAATACAAAATAGAGACAAATAACCTAGAGTTATAAAGTTATATGTTTGATTTCGTGTATTTTTAAGCTAATATTTTTATAAGTTTTAGGATATATGAAAATTAGTCAAGTGTACTTTTTAGATTGATTTTATGGTAGTAATGTCAAATTAAAAACAAATAATTATAAAAAAATGAATCTAAAAAATATCTGGTAACTCATACATTAATAATTTGTAGTTAGCTGATACATGACAGTTTATTAACTATGTATAGATAACAACTAATTTGTTAGTGACACTTAATTTATGATCGATTAATGTTCAGCTACCTACCATTTCACCAAAACTTAATCATACTAAAACTTTGTTCTTATCACCCAGTATGATTATATGTAACTCCTTCCGTGCTCATCGTAGACTTGACAAGTGTCCTTAAAAATAATAAAATATTATAAAAAATAACATATCAGTTCAAATTAAATTTAAAACATTTACAAATACATATATATAAAATTATACAAATTAGATAAATTTACAAACTTCCTCTAAAACTGTTTGGGCCTAGATAGATTTGAACTTTGGGCCTAGATAGATTTGAACCTTCTAAATGCTTGAGGTAATATATAACGAATTACTGTAATGTTCATAATTTACAAATTGCATGGAATATATAACCCATTGTTGTAATGTAAAACCAAAACATTTATAAAACCAAAACAAATGTTGTAGTGTACAACCAAAACAAACAATCTTACAGCGGTAATTACAACTCCACACAACGCCTGTTTATAGAGAAATTGGGATTCCGAATATCAAATTCCTGCGAGAGCTTTCAATACAAGTTCAGCCCGAATGAATAACTCAGCCCTCAGTGTTTATAGGATCACATGAGCTTTGATTTTCAGAAACTGAAGACGGAGGCAACGGTAAAGAAATCGTAATTACCTCCGTCGCTTCTTGTGGATTTCTCCCCAATGTTTCGGCGCGTGGAGGAATGGCTTGATTTGATTCCGTCATTTCTATGACTACGTTCAACGCGTTGTTTAGATCGGTGCCCTGAGCGACTGGAGCGACTCTGGGCTTCCTGTTTCCGCTAAGGAGATTCATAGAATGTCTACACAGAGGGCACGAAGAATGCGAGGTGAACCATTTATCAATGCATTCCATGTGGAAGCCATGATTACAGTCGGGCAACATTCGCACCTTTTCGCCTTCCCCAAACTCGGCCAAGCATATGGGGCAGTCAGTAGCCAGGCCTGGTTGCAGCTTAGGGGCAGATGTGTAATCAACAATCGGCAGTGCTTTGAGGGCCGCCTTCCTCAATCCAGTGCTGGCCAGCCGGATAACCACTCCATGGGATGAGTTGGCCCCCATTCGTCCGTTGCAGCAACGGGCCAATCTGAGCAAAAAGATGAGGCCAACCACGCAGATTAGAGCACAGATCATAGCTCCAAGAATAGCTGCTAGATCAGAGTCGAGAGTGGCCTCGTTGACGTAAGGACTCGATTGCCCAGTGTGCTCTTCTCCTCTTGCAGGAGAAGGTGCTGAAATAGAAGCTAATAACTTCCTACCAGTTGACAACGGGGAATTCAAAACGCCCATTTTGCTGGATTGCACCTTAAAATCTCAATAATGGATGACTTAATATATCCGTCCCCTGAAACTTGATGACGAAAGATCGCTGGGTGGGAGAAAACAAAGAACAAAATGAAGACTACCTCTCTTTGTAGTTTCAGTTAGAAGAGAAGAAATTGATTATATGTCTCGGTCGTTTCAAATATATATATATTGCTGCCGTTTTGTGTATATATATTGTTCGGACCTTTGATGTCCAAATGCCGAGCTCTTGCTGAGCCATTACAAGCGTCTATGACGTGTCATGTTGGTATCTTGGCTTTATAATGTTTAATGTATGACAGTCGCTATCAATTTGAAAAATTGATTTTCCTCCCGTCAATCTTTTTAATGACCATCAAATATGATTACTTATATCTAATTTAATATCTCAGATTCAGATTTGGGTTATCCGTGATGCTTATCCCTTTAAAAATATCTAAGTACTTATTAATCACAAGAAATGTGAGATATTTTCTCTCTTCCACTGAAATTGCGTGAAGTATTCTATCTTCCACTAGAATTGAGCCATCCGGCAGTGGCAGTGGCAGTGTAGATAAATGAGTTTATTGGGATAAATGTACGCGGGGCGCCGGGGAGGGTCCCCTCAAGTTGAAACTATGTAAATTTCATAATTCCACGGCAAATTTCATAATTCCACAACATTTTGTAGGTTGGATGTTGTTTCCGTGCACTTTCGAGCTCAATATGAAAACTACATAAAATATTATTAAATGTATAAATCCCATATCTATGCTTAACACCTGTGCTTTTATTTAAATAAAGTATATGCCACTTGACAAATGGGTCAATGTTAAAAAAAGAAGGAGAAGGTGGAAGGCATATACGATATCGAACATGAATCATGTAACATTTAAAAAATCGAAGGGCCAGATACGAAAGCAAACGATGGATTTTTTGAAATGGGACTTAAACAATTAGCCATAGTTAGGATCTTGGTAGGAAGGGGGCGGGGGTTGAGAGCAAAGAGTCTAATAATAGATATGATGAGACAAGGTTTTAGGGTGAGGGGAATGAAACTTTGTATTCAAATTAAGTTTAGTGAGAGAAAGATTGTCCCTCCTTGTGATTAGATTATAGAAGGGTTTTAGAAGTTAAGATATCAAACTTTATATAGTTATTTATGGGTGAGGAAGTCTTTGATTTCCAAGTTAAAACCTTGAATTGGCAAAGTTTGAGGTAATTTGATTTTAAGTGAGGTTAATGTTTTCTTTTCGATTGAGGTTTCTAGTCCTTTTTCTAAAATAAGGAAGAAAAGGATGCAGTGTTGAATGGAGGTTTGTGGATGTTCAGCTCAGTTGCAATTAATTTTCTCCTCATAGTGGGGTTGAGTAAATGTCGATCCAAATGATACTTCTATGCAGTTGGGCATGGCAGTGGATAAGGATTTCAACATTTATGTTGTTGATCCTTGTGCCTTGATTTTGGAGAAGCTTGCAGAGGCCAATAGTGAAGATGGGATGTCGACATTAGAGGATAGGAAGGTGTTATTGTCTATCCTTTTTCCTAAGATTGATAATTTGGTGTGGCCAAGTTAAGCACATCCAATCCTTTCCAATTTTGGGGATGTTTTTTCTTTGCCAATGTCTCCAACAATTCAATCAATTGTGTAACATTTGTTGGATTCTGCCATGGATGTCTTCCTTGATTTTTTTTTCATCATCGAAGGGGTATCTTGCATCCAATGATGGATCATTTTGTAGTTCAAAATCTTCTAGGGAAGTGAGTGAACTTTATTCCTCTTAAACTTTCTCTACCTAGTTCTCAAACTAGAAGGGTGAGATCGAGGAATCAAAATGTTATGAGAGAGGGCTCACTTCCTCCATTTTGTGTTGCTCCGTGGCATTCCATTTTGAGTGGATTTTTTTATTTGGATTGGAATATAGTTATGTGGAACTATGTGTGTTTTGATTTGACATTTTTTCGTGCTTGTTAGAATTTTTATTCTAAGAACTCTTGCATATACTATAATATCTCTTCCGGACAACCATAAAAAATAAAAGTATTGTTTGTTCTTGAGGAGCTTTGTTTTCTTCATGGAAAGCGAAGAGTTTGATCAACCAATGCAAGAAAAAAATACTAGAACAAAATCTAAAACACATGAAATAACAATGGCACACACACAATACATAAAGATTTACCTTGTAAACCCTTAACTATGAAATCTAGCTTGACTGAGAGTTACTCTTCTCTCTATCTCATTGTATTGACTTCATCATTCAAAATACAGTATTTAGATATTCTACAACGTCCAAAACCCTCATCCATTAACCCAAATTATATTACAACCCAGATTTCTTAACGAGAATTAGTTAACAATGGGTTGAAACCATAGGCCAAAATAATACATAATAGGAAAAAAAAATCCTCAGGGGCTTCTCCCCCAAACCCATTACTTAGGGGCCAACTAGTGCCCCATGAGCCCCCAATTAGAAGCGTGCCCCCCCCTCAAATTTCCTTCATTTAGGAGCTAGCACTCGAACCCCCATTGGGATGTGACTAAGTCTACCTACAAATTATACAACACATATCCAACATTCTTCCATGTGTTGAATACTTTGCAAAAAATGGGGGAAAGGGGATGGGATTCATATAGTCAACTACTAGGGGAAACAATGCGCATTGATTCTCTACACCAAGAGAAGTTTTTGGTACTAATAGACTTTGCCAATGAATTTGCAATATTCTTCAAGGAATCAACCTTCTCTAGCAACACTTTATTGTTTTCAACCATGCCTCTAACAAAATGGTAATGCTACCAATGAGTTGTATTCTATCTTGCAAATCAATTAGATCTTGAGTCTTAATTTTATCCAAGACATTTATTTCTACAACCATGGCCTTCTTCCTGATTTTTCTATCCTTTGAATCCATTGATTCCCAAACAATGCTAGGATCATCATCAATAATAGATAGAACGAAATTAGAATGGAATCAACTGGAGTATACATTTTTATTTTCCTTCTTTCCAAAACCAATCTCCTCAAGGTTGAAGTCTAAGGTTCTTCCTCTTCATGTTATTCTTCTCTTGTTAAGTCATATTCTTCACCCTTTAACTCAAGCTCTATTCTCTCTAGTTCTTCTTCCCTTGATTGGACTTCTTATTTGGGGACAACTTTAACCTCTTTAAATACTACATCCCAACTGTAAACAATGTTCTTTGTTATTTGATTCCAAATTTTATAATATATTTTATATCATCTTTATAACCAATAAAGATAAAATTTTCAACTTTATAATTATCCATCTTACGCTTATTCTCCTTTAGAACGTGCACATAAGCATCACATTGAATGTAATATCCTCGGATATTACCTCTTAGAATTAAATATTATTTTGCATTAGTTTGTTACTACTTTGATTAAAACATTTACATGATATTAGAAATGATGCACCATGAGACATTATTATAATAATGGTGTGACTGTAAATATCTTTCAAACATATTTTACTAAAAAGGCATCCAACTTTGATTGGATAGGGTTGACATAAGAGAAACCATGATACCACAAGTGGGGAAGGTAGTGTAGGTTCTAGAAGTCCAATTGTCAACTAGTTGTACCCTCTTTCCATAAATGAAGAAGTGGTCGAAAGCTCTTTCCTACAATATAGCCATTACCCAAAAATTTAGCTAGTATATGGTGTCCTCCTATTATTTATGAACAAGAAGAAGTCCAATTTAGAACTCTCTTACTACCCATATTGAAAGGGGGATTCAAATGAGTAAAGGGGGAGAAAATCATTGGGTCAAGGATTAACTATGAACTGATGGAAAGGAAAGTTGGTGGTTAATAGTTGTTAAGTTAGTGAATGGTGAGGACAGTAAGAAACCAAAACCAAAAGGGAATATGCTTCACTTTGATTTTGCAAACAGGCTATGTTATTCATGTAGTAAAGTTGCTACAAGAACTCTTTGAGTTGAATCTAATTGGCTATAATATAAGACTCTGTATAAGGCATGCATTGTGAGTTACTATCTAGTTTATTCCTATGGATTGGTAAAATATGATATCTTGATAGACATAAACATGAATATAAAGATTCTTTATGCACATGGTTATGAGCAGTGTATGCATTAGGTGGGGCATGCACACTGTTATGAACACTTGATGTGTTAGGTGTGGAAAAAATGAGAGTGTTCTCTTGTTTAAAGTATAATAGAAATGATTGAGTTCTATAGGGTCATTCTACTTTGGAGAAACTAAGAAACCTTGAGTCCTACTTCACCCTGATGGTATAATGGTTTGTCTCATGGGTGGCTTCTGAGACAAAGAGATTAAGTGTATATATACAACCTATGGTTGGATGGCTCTTGAAACCACCCAAGTCATCTCCTTGGAGAACCTAATTTCAAAAACATATAAGTCTACTCTACTTATTAGAGTAATTCTTGTTATGAACTTCATATTAAAATGATTAAGTTCATTTTATTGATTATTTTGTAAGTAATATACAATATAGTATGCATGTGAAGTGGAAAATGTAGAAAAGAATTAAATGTTAAATTCTAGAAACAAACTCATATGTATATAGGTGTGTACTATTGTGTAAAATTCAAATAGAAAATTCCTTCAAGATTATTGACCTAAAATCTTGGTAAAACAATATTGGGCTGGTGCAAGGTAATGATACCCAATTATGACACGTTAGTTGCAACGACATTCTGGAAAACGGAAATACTATCATTAAAATGAATTATTAGAGGTACCTACAAAAAATTTTCGGATTAGGTGTAAAAAGATGAAACGTAGAAAAACGGATGACCTTCCGGAATATATAACTTTATTTACAGAAAAGTTGTATAACCACCCCAAACTGTCATTATTCGAAGATAGGTATGTTATTTTTTCTCAAACATAATGCACATGTTTTTGTTGAGCCACCTGTTTTCTATGTAAATTTTCAATTTACAAGAAAAAAAAATGTAGAGGCGTAGGCAACAGAAGAATTTTGTGCAGGGCTATTTTTCCAAAATTTTAAAAGTCAATTTTATATTTTTTTTAAATTACCGAAGTCGGTGAAGCCCTAAAACGACATGGTAAAGTGTTGAGCCACCATATCATGGTATAAAAATAATCAAAATACTTTTTCTTTTTTTTTATTATTGTAGGTATTTTTGTGCTCTTGTGCGGGTTCTTTTCCATTTTCAAAATAGGTAAGCCAATCAAAAGTTATAGGCCAAATAAACGACCTATATTTTTTACAAATTTGACATGAGTGCAGTTAAAAATGAATTAAAAATAGAAAACAACAACATATCTATTCAAAAATTATATATTTAGAATCTGCACACAGAGCTCGACAAGTGTGTGCAATTTCATCTGCAGTGCACTCGTGGAGCATATGCGGAACTAGTTGTGAAAAACAGAAAGTTACAGCATTTGATGTGTTCTGCCATAAATCAGACCGAGCCTCAAGGTGCAATCTGAAGCTAATTCCAATCCTGCAAGGGCGCCAAAAACAATTTGAATTCAGACACGTGTGCGCGCACAGAAGCACGCACGCGCGCTTCTATGCGTGCACGCATTGTTGTTTTACACCTTTGTTTTTTATCTATCTGTCCCTACGCCCCCCCCCCCCCCACTATCTATAACCCCACCCCTCTTCCCTTCCTATCCACCCAATCCCCCCCCCTCTATTCCACAAGGGTATCCATTGCGCTAGATGTATCCAAGTCTTGGGGACTTAGGGAATTGGACATGGTCAAGGGAGGATACCTAAGACTCAAGCCTTAAAGGAATCTTATATCCATCTAGGGCTAAGAAGGTTACCTCCACCAACTAGACATGGCCTCTTGAGGTATCATTGTATTGTGATTGAGGATGGAAGTGCCATTATATGGTTTTGAACTTAGTATCTATATGTCTTAGGGAAATGGAAATGGTTTTCCAAGGAAGAAGTATTCTAGCCATCAAATACTAAGAAGGTTTTCTCAACCAAGGCCCATCATGTGGTTATCATCATGATCATCATCATCATAATCATCATCATCATCATCATCGTCGTCATCACCATATTCATCATCATCATCATCATCGTTTTGGTCGTCATCACCACCACCACCACCAAAATCATCATCATCATCATCATCATCATCATCATCTTCGTCATCCTCATCGTCATCATCATCATCTTCATCACCATCATTGTCGTCGTCATCACCATCATCTTCATGGTCTTCATCATCATCATCATCGTCATATTCGTCATCATCATCATCATCATCATCCTCATCATCATCGCCCTCATCTTCATCATCTTCATCATCATCATCATCTTCATTATCATCATCATCATCATCATCACCGTCGTCATCGTCTTCATCATTACCATCAACATCATCGTCATCGTCATCGTCATCACCCTCTTCCTCATCATCATCATCATCATCATCATCATCATCATCATCTTCTTCTTCTTCTTCTTCATCTTCTTCTTCTTCTTCATCATCATCATCTTCATCGCCATCACCATCGTCATCATCATCATCATCATCGTTGTCGTCGTCATCACCACAACCACCACCACCATCATCATCATCATCTTCACCATCATCATCATCAT